>CM062804.1:275267049-275528658 GCA_031772625.1 Pinus tabuliformis | reverse complement strand
TTTTTCTCCATTTCTGCGGCCGCATGCTGGAGTTGAAGCAACTTGCAGAGCTGGTTTACCGGGTTCCTGATGAAGATCAAGTTGATACCCTTCTTTCACATGGCCTGGTTGTCGTATGGGCGCAACCATAACCCTTGCTTACATTGATTTAGGTCCCTGTTCATTGGATGTATGTATATATGTTTGCACAGTCATTTCGCATGTTCCGTGGTGGCATAATCTTAAGAGTGAGAGTTATTACAGGTAATTTCCCTTCTTTTGGTTTTATTCTACCTGCATTGCGTTGAACCCTTTATATTTTTATATTGGAGGTTCTCATTCCTGATACACTCCTTTAGTTTTTGGTTCTAAGGGGTGAAATTTACAGGATTTCTGAATGAATTGTGAGGGGTGAAAGCTGGCAGCCCACACAGGTGTGTCTCATCTCTGTAGTTTTTTTTAAGGAAACATTTTCCTCGTGTAGGTTTTTTACTATAACCCTCCCTTTTATAGTTATGCCATGCCGGTGAAACAGCTACTATAAAGCTACTGTAATCAATCAGTCTCTGTAGTTTTTGTCTTAGAATTGGTCAATGGTCACCTGTAATAAAGCAGCCTTTCACATGGTTGATCTCAATTGCTTTGCAAACTCGTCTGTGCATTTCCATGTTGTAAGTACTGAATTGAGAATTCAAAAACTACATGAAATATAGTATATCTTTTCTGCATTGCCTATAAGCTGCTTTTACACTTCCACATTGTATTCACACAAGATGTATCTTTTAATCCCATTGACCTCTTTAGTGGTCATTTGTCAGACATTAATGAAATGAATGTCCTCTGCAATTCAGTATCATCTGCCTTGTTCAATATTAGGCAATATCATATTCAACAAAAACACAAATTTTGACACTTTTAACATACGATGTTAAATTTCACTAAAAGAGGAAGAAGATAGTCGTATGAAATATTCAACTAGCTGTGTTAGTTGTAACCCATATGCAACACTGTACAACCCACAAAAAAAATATGCGTAAAATGCCTGCAAAAGCAAATAGAAATTGAGGCAAGACATACCATTGCTTTCATCTTCAAAGCAAATGTCTTGGCATCATATGGATTGGCCCTCATATCGGCCATAAGATCACTGAATGACTCTGGGACTGTTAATCCTTCTGGAAGTGCTTCATTGTTTGGTTGCATGAGGAACTGGTATATTTCTTCTGTCGCTCTCTGCTTCTTAAAAACTCAGTACATTGTCATATTTCCCCTACTTTGTAGTGCGTAATAGACAACCTTAACTTCACGCAGGGACTCGCTGCGTCGCAGCTCCCCTTGTTATTCAAACTAGCGCCTACGACCTAACATCCGATGCACCAACAGCCCTCAACCCGCTCTCGTCGCTACACTATTGGCGGCAGTGATAGGCGCCGGCGGGTTCTGTACCGTCTTTCCGGCGTGTTTGTGGCACGTTGGGCCGCACCATACGCAGCACCCATGCTCGCCGCACTCCGTGCAGCACCAACATCCAGGCCCGTCATCATACTGACCCTTCCTGAGCGGTGCTACTGGCCCCAAACACGCAGACATCAAAATTTTTTACAATCAGTAGCAATTTTACAACTATTATATATATATATTAATTATAGTGTAACCTGATCTCGTTCAGACAATTTTTTTTTGGAAATTGCATGCGTCAGACAGACAAAACAGCCACCACTGATTCAGTTTACCCAATGATGGCGCTCGCGTTGCCGGCTGGTTTACAGAGTCACCATCATCAGCCGTAACAGGAGATAGTATGAAGAGGGTGAAAACGCAAACTCCAAACACCAATACCAGCGTCGGAACCGCCATTGATATCGACCGACCAAAAAAACACAAAAATCGAACAAGAAAGAAATGAGATGAGATGGTGAAGAGAACGAGTTGGTGTAAAAGTATAAATAATTCCAGAAAGAAAGAAATGATATGAGATGGTGAAGAGAACAAGCCGGGTGGAGGTATAAATAGAGAGATAGAGCCAGGCAGGAATTAAATAAAATAATAGAGAGATAGAGACAGGCAGGAATTACATAAAACAATATAGATAGAGCCAAGCAGGAATTATTTTGGTCAATAGCGTTTTATTAGTTCAGTATTATGTACAGCTCAAGTAAAGTATATTAATAATAAAAAGAAATATAAATTATATAATTTGTATTTCACTAATAAAACTTTCAGAGATATTTGGACTTCATTGTTTTTTATATGATATAGATATGCAAATCTGTAAATAATAATAAAATGTGTATGTTCGACTTCTACATTAATATTTAAATTTATAAGATATGAATCATAAATAAAAAAAAAATCTAATCTTAATTATTTTATCTTACATAATACTCCATACTCCATAAAACAAAGAGTATATATATATCTTACATAATTCTCCATAAACAAAGAGTATTATATATATATATATATATATTATATATATAATATATATATTATATATAATATAATATATGTCAAGGAAGAGAATTGGATCTAAAATGTAGCCACTTTATTTAATTAATAATTGAAAATAATACATGCCAGAATGATTAACATAGAAACCCTTGCCAATGTGTTATAGATCTGATATGAAAATATAAGATAATAGAAATAAACCCAGAAATAACAAGATCTGAATAGATAGAAATGCTATTTTATTGATCAAACACTTAAGGTAGGGCAATAGCATACATTCACTCCTTAAGGAAGGAGAACACTCCACAAGCCATATGCCTGTTCATACAATAATCCTTGACATCTCTCAAATGGGAGTTTCTAGCCTCTATATAGGCCTCATACATACAATATCATGGGTCATTACCATGGTTCCCTCAATACCATCTATCTAATACCATGGGCTTATTACATTATTGCTAGCTACTTGTGGTGCCTTACATGATACCTGCTAACCACCTTATTTATTACTATGGTACATCCCATTATCACATTATTCCCTTGGGTACCTCCCTTTGTACCCCATATTATCCCCCTAGATATACTACATTCCACCCCCTTAACATGTTTCGTGCTCGAAACATGGGAAGAACACAAATAATAAGATCTAGTCAAAAGAGTAGTCCACTGATACCATGCACGTGCATCTAGCCATCCAAGAGAAAGGTGAACTCTCGATCTAGCTGGTGCCTCACTTGCTTGAGATGGAAGTTGATCCTTGTAGCTCTTTTGTGTTGATGTATAGTAGGTGGATCGTCGCCCCTCTCTATATGCCATGCGGGGGCTATTGTACTTGTAGCTAATTTGTTGCCATCTTATTGGTTTTTTTCTTGCTGAGTGATGTGGGTGGTGATATGCTGAAGTTTTAACCAACAGTGTATATTTATTTAATTTACCACCTTTTGGAGCCTGATTGGTATCTGGTATATGTTGTGGTTCCTGTTGTTGTTTTTTATCTTCCAATATTACTTCAACAACTGAATCTTCATATGATGTAACATTTTCTGCCTCAGCCTCCTTGGACTCTACCTATTTTTCTGGTACCTGGATTGATGTTTGTGTTTGGTTGTCGACCATCAATGGCTGATCATCTGATATGTTAGTCCCTGGAACATCTTCTGCTTCAGCCTCCTTGGACTCTACGTGTTTATTGATGGAAATATCCTCTAATGTAATTTTGTAATTTTCTTCTTTTTATACCAGGGCTTTAGGAATTTCTTCTGCACATTAATATTTATAGTACCCACTGATTCCATGCAAGGGTAGCCCAAAACAACATCCTCATTAGCCATATCTAAAGAATAGAAATAAGAATGCAATACATACTTGTCCATAGAAATCTTCAAACCTTTATAAACTTGGACCTGCTCATTATTAACTTGTGTGTGCTCAAGCATCTATAACGAAGAACAAGGAAATTTCTCTATGGTTGTACTGGAAGAAATAAAGGAAGCCAAAGGTCTGGCAGACGTGGAAGAAATAAAGGAACCAGAAGGTCTGGCAAATGTAGAAGGTGTAGTAGAAGCCGAAGGTATGGAAGATGCAGAAGGTGTAGTAGAAGCCCAAGGCTGAGCAAGAAGGGATCCGAAGGTCCAACAGCATAGATGGAAGCCAAAGGTCCAACAGGAAAAAAGTGGAAGCTGAAAAGCTAGCAGAAGGACAGAAGTAAGTTGTCAGTCCAGTAGGGTTGGGAGCAGAGAATAACTACCAAACATATCTAGACAATATACAATAGAAGAATAGGTGTCCTTGGAGTTGGCACTCCTAAATCTAAGGTTGGTGCCTTGACAAGATAGGGTTGCTACCTTGGAGGTTGGAGCCTCACAAAAAGTCCAAGTTGGTGCTTGGAAACTAGTTGAAGCCTTATATACATTGTACCTAATTTATTATAACAATTATATTGATCATTAGAACACAAATGGCGAAGCCAAGGAAGAAAGTCTCAATCCTCCTAAAGATGTGTCTCCCTCTACCACTGAAATAGGAGACAACCAATTTGTGGAGGCTCCATGGTTCAATGGAAATTTTCATATATGGGAAACGAGAATGAGGAATTTCTTAAAGACTCAAGGCATTGAAATCTAGAAATTAGTGATAGTTGATAGCATGATGGATGGAGAATCCAAGGAGTACAATGCAAAAACAATGAAGGCAATCTTGAATGGGCTACTGGATTCTATAAAGAAAAATTTAGGAAAATGTTCGTCAGCAAAGGGTATCTGTGACAAACTTCATGACCTTCACTCAAAAGGAGCATTTACCATGATCTCTAGTCAAGAAGATGATGGAAACCAAGAACAAAATCTAGAACCCATCATAGAAGCTGAAAATGAAAAAGATGACATTAAGGCTAAAGAAGATCTAGAAGATGAAGAGAATGAAAAAGACTTTGTAGAAGATATTCTAACTAAACTTATGGTTGTGATGGAAGATATTATCAATTTTAAAAATGAAAACAAAGAACTTAAAAAGAAAGCACTAGCTGGTGACCAAGAACAAACAAGGAAGAAATTTGACGTTGTCAAGCTTCAAGTACAAGAAAGGGATGAAGAGCTTGCCAAGCGTAAGAAGGAATTTCATCAAAGTAAAAGAAAGCATCATGAAGAAGTCATATCCATGAAAAATCAATTGGATAAAGTAAAGAAACGGAAAGATACCATGTCAAGTCAACTTGAACAAAGGCATAAGAGCTTGAACAAACTTGAAGAAGAGATTGGTCTGTACAAGGTAGAGGTCTCCTCTCCCAAATATCAACTACAAGAAGAAAGAAAGTTAGCACAAGGAGCTGAGAAGACAATGGAAGCATTGGAAATCATAAAATGACATGTTGATGAAGCAGTAAATGAGAGAAACACCATGATATGTCAACTAAAAGCGAAGGATGGAGAAATCTTCAAATTAAAATCTAACATCAACCTTCTCAAGGCTGAAACGTGTAGAGCTACAAGGATCAAGGAAGAAATGGAGGGTAGTCTAGCAAAGGAAAATGAAGAAATCTTCAAAATGAAGTTAGATATCATCTCCCTTAAATTAGATGCAAATGAAGAAATACATATTAAGGAAGATATTGAGAAACAACTTGCTAAGAAGAATAATGATTGCGAAATATTGGAAGAAGAGATTGTCACCCTCAGGAAAAATGTTGAAGGGATGGACAAAATCTTGAAGAGCTCTCAACCCTTGGATGACATGCTCAGCCATCAGAGATGTCCATTTGATAAATTGGGTCTCGGGTATGCAGGTGAATCCTTAAGAAAGAATCATAATGTGCAACAAGGATATGAGGAAGTTAGAAAGAAATGTTGATGCTCACAGTTTCATCAAAGGTAAAGATCACAGTCAAGGCATTAGTGAGGGAAGTCATGTTCCAAGAGGAAATGCAAATGTTGTCAAGGATGTGAGAAGAAATAATTATCATCAATCGATAACAAGGCAGAAAGGCTTCAGAAGTACATCAAGGAAATCTCCATCTCCAAGGTATGAATGTTTATTTCTTGGTTATTGTTATTCTTGTACATACTTTGTACACATGGATAAATATTGTAGGGCTTATAATGATCCCCGTCAATCGCT
Source organism: Pinus tabuliformis (assembly GCA_031772625.1). Lineage (NCBI taxonomy): Eukaryota > Viridiplantae > Streptophyta > Pinopsida > Pinales > Pinaceae > Pinus > Pinus tabuliformis. The sequence goes on along the minus strand of CM062804.1, from coordinate 275,522,616 downwards.
GAGAAGTAATTTTGCAAGAAGAAGTCATGAGCTCTTATTCATGAACAACATAGAATGCTTCAAGTGTCATAACATTGGGTAATTGTAACTTGATTTGGGCACCTTCTCAAGCTAGAACCATGCTAGAAAAGAAAGTTACACAAGTATGGAGAAGAAAGAAAATATAGTTTGAACATCTCTTGAACCCTCCAACCAACAACACATTTTGTTGACTTGATGAAGATATTCTTGATATTTCAAGTGTTTGATGATGAGATTTTGCCAAAAAGAGACCATGCATACAGTTAGGGGGAGCTTGTGATTCTTGATCATTATTGCATAATATGTTCATGAAAGGGTCCTTATGAAATCCTTGTTTAGCTATATTAACAATCATTCTTTGATAAATATCATTTCTCAGGATTAGTACATTGAAGAACATGATCTTGTAACCATTCTTTGGACTATTGTTGAAGATGTTTTCCACTTGATCACTAAGTAGAATTTGGAGTAGCAGAGAAGGCCATCCAATGCTAGAGAATTAGGGAAAATAACTATGTTTTTGGTATTACAGAAGTTGAATGTCTCGACTCAGGGATATAATGGGAGAATAGGTAAATCAAGCACAGTAATAGAGGCAACCTTCAAACAAACTAACACATCTTGGAATGGAGCTTGAGGCAAGAGTAGTTGGAAGAATCTAGCATAATTGAAGCATTACAAAAAGTTGTCAACCAGTCACAGATTAGATATAGAACTCTACTAGTGGAGATGACTTGCAGGTTTTGGTCTAACGAGAGTCGTGATTCCCAACAAGTGATATAATGGGAGAACAGCTAAATCAAGGACAATAATAGAGGCAACCTTCCAACAAGCAAACACATCTGGGAATGGAGCTTGAAGAAAGAGTATTTGGAAGAATATAGCATAATTGAAGCATTGCAAAAAAATTTCAACTAGTCACAGATTAGATACCAAAAATATACTAGTGGAGATGACTTGTAGGTTTTTGGTCTAACAACAATCGTGATTTCTAAATTGAAGATGTTGAACATTGTAAATCGTGATTTCTGACATTGATCTCCGCATATTTTGAATCTTGTTGAAAGAAGATAAGATTTAATTGACCTATGGACCTGTTGTACTAAAATGATCTGAATATCAAAATGAAATTATGAAATGCGGTGACCTAAGCATAAAGGTGAAGTGTGATGTTTTCAGCATAAAAGTTTGCGGACCTGTGTGTACAGTGAAAATTCTTCACAATAACCATATGGATATAAGTCTCATGACTATAGTAACAGGGTTATTCTAATGCAAATAATTTCCAGTGACAAGGCTACTCTAGGACATGACATTGTTTTGAATATTTATATATACATATACCCTTGGTTCAGTACCTACCAAAAGAAAAGCTAACCTGAGCAAATTCTCTATAAAACTTTAGATTCATCATCCTTGTTGCAACAATAAGAAAGGGTGATTTGTAGAAACATCAAGGTAAGTTTTTCAACTTGTAAATCTTTTAACCACAGTGGACTAGTCTTGTTTGAAGATCTCATTTATGAGCCGTAAAGATTGGAGCCATGTATGAGTAATATTTCTGTAACAGCCCATAGTCACTGTATTGTATTATTCCAAAGGAAACAGTAAGAATTTTGGGTCTTCTTGCAATCCACAAGTCATAAGTAGATTGAAGTTTGGGCTTGTACAAACCCTTATTATCGTCGGCTCAATTTGGAAGTGAGGATTCACAGTCAGCAAGTTGAAGTTGCTGATCTTTTCTATCACAACTTTGTAGCAAGGATTCCATATCATTTTGGCATATCATTGCACAATAATAAGGGATTCCCTCAATCACCATCACTGTAGAGACTTTTACAAGGACACAAGGAAAATATGGCTCATCAAAAGGACTATAGAAAGGAGAATGTTTTGCAGTCTAATATAGGTCAGTAACTTAAGGATGAGCATAAACATACAAGGGAGTCCTGATTTGAAGAAAGATAGTGAGAATGACAATTTTAGTGGCATCTTATCCTGATTCCGACTATAAAGACTCCTTAATTCTGACTGTGAAGACAATAAAATTCAAATTGTAGAAGCATAAAAACTTAGACTCGAACATTTGGCATATGGCTATTTGCAGCGTATTTGGAAGCATTGAAATGGAGTATCTTTAAGCATTTTTGAAAGCATTATGAAGAATTTCTGAGACATGAAGAGGGGATAATGTGCTAGTTGATAATGAGGCATCAATCCTTCATTTTGAGTAAAAAGAAGAGAACTTCGATAGGGGGAGTCCTTGTGCACTCCTTTGCCATTGATGAGAAAGGGGGAGAGAAGAAGGATATTGCCATTTACAAAAATGTGGGAGATTATTAATATAGGTTGTCATTGATGTCAATATAGCACTGTTTTTGATGGAAAATTATTTGATACATGATTACCCATTGATGCCCATTGATCATGATGCTCAAAGTTTGATATATGCTTATATGATGAGATGGAGGACCCAAGTAGATTGAACAACAATTGAACAAAAATTTAACACCAAATGAAGCATCAATTGAACAAAAATTGAACAACATTTGAACAATAAATGACGCAGGAGGTCAATTGAAAAATAATTGAATAGAAAATCACGCAGTAGATCCAGTAGAGCAATGATAACGGAGGAGTAAAGAAGAAAACTATCAGAAGAGCGGAAGAGTGAAGAGAAGTCATAGGAGAAATAGCTATCAGAAGAGAGGAGGTAGGAAATAACAAAATTTCTTGATTGAGGCTGAAGTCCCGCGCTCAATCTTATCTATCAATCTCATAGTCAATCCTTAGATCATGGTCAAATGCAGGGGTTAAGGTCATTATTAATACATTTGCCAGTCAAAGTCCCATAAACCGTCGATTGCGATGAGCTATGGACCCCTCTACTCCAATAGAACACACTCTATTGTTATATCGCATCCGCCATACCAGAACTGCTGCATCAGAAGTTACGTAATGCAAAAGAGTGTCACATTGAAAATCTGTGATTGTGACATATATCTATAGATATATATATATATATATATATATATATATATATACGGACCCATAGGACCATTATAATATACGTAAAACAACATCGCATCTGCCACATCACAAGCATCTTTAAAGCCTTGCCACATTGAAATATGCCGATTGTGATATGTATTGCGGACCCGATAATTTTATGGTAACAACTCTATAGAAATATCACATCTGTCACATATCACAAGTCTTGAAGAGATGCAACAATGGAAAACAACTGATTGTGATAAGGTTGTGGACCCAACGGGTTTATTAACAACTACTTAAGATTGTATCGCATCCTCTCCATCAGCAGTAGTGGAATCACTATGTTATGTGCAAACCTCTGAAAGTTGCGATTGCGGGATTAAAGGAATGACGTGGCACGTGGCATCCCCAACATGGGTATAACCTCTCTTGTGATGTGATTTCCGTGAATAATTAAGTTTGTGGATGAAAGGACCTCTTTGATGTAATTTTAATATGCAACAACATAAGTCGGCCTCTCTTCCAAATGAACGTGTCTTTTGAATATTGGTGAACTCAAAGAGATAGAAGAAGCTGGAGATCGAGGAGTTGAAGGTCGAGAAGCTGAAAGGTCTAGTGAAAAAGGAAGCCAAAAGTTAGGCATATTAAGCATCTATAACAAAGAACAAGGAAAGTTCATTATGGTTGTACTGGAAAAAATAGAGGAAGTTGAAGGTTTGCTAGACGTGGAAGAAACAAAGGAACCCGAGGGTCTAGCAGATGCAGAAGGTGATGTAGAAGCCAAAGGCTGAGTAAAGAAGGAAGCTAAAGGTCAAGCAGGACAGAAGGAAGCCGAAGGTCTAGCAAGACAAAAGTGGAAGTCAAACGGCCAATAGAAGAACAAAAGTAACTCATAGGTCCAATAGGGTTGGGAGCAGAGAATAACTACCAAACATATATAGACAATACATAAGGAAAGGATAGGTGTCCTTGGAGTTGTGGCTCCTAAATCCAAGGTTGGTGCCTTGGAAGTTGGAACCTCACAAAAAGTCCAAGTTGGTGCTTGGCAACTAGTTGAAGCCCTATATACGTTGTACCTGATTTATTGTAAAAATTATATCAATAAAAGCATTTATTCCTATTGTTCATTTTGTGTTTTAAATATAAATGATTTAAATGATAAAAATAAAAATTGAAAATAAATATTGATTCAACCCCTACCCTCTCAGTATTTCGAAAAATTGGTATTAGAGCCAGTACCTTCACTCAAAAGCCTAACATCTTGAAGGTTGATCATTAGAACATAAATGGCAATGCAAAGCAAGAAAGTCTCCAATCCTCGTAAAGATGTGTCTCCCTCTACCACTGAAATAGAAGACAATAAATTTTTGGAGGCTCCATGGTTCAATGGAAACTTTGATATATGGGAAACAAGAATGAGGAATTTCTTAAAGTCTCAAGGCATTGAAATCTAGAAATCAGTGATAGTTGATAGCATTGAATGGGCTACCTGATTCTATAAAGAACAATTTAGGAAAATGTTCGTCAGCAAAGGGTATATGGGACAAACTTCATGGCCTTCACTCAAAAGGAGCATTGACCATGATCTCTAGTTAAGAACATGATGGAAATCAAGAACAAAATCTAGAACCCATCATAGAAGCTGAAAGCGAAAATGATGACATCAAGGCTAAAGAAGAGCTAGAAGATGAAGAGAACGAAAAAGAATCTGTTGAATATCTTCTCACTAAACTTATGGCTGTGATGGAAAAAATTATCAATTTGAAAAAGGAAAACGAGGAACTTAATAAGAAAGCACTAGCTGGTGACGAAGACAAACAATGAAGAAATTTGACCTTATCAAGCTTCAAGTAAGAGAAAGGGATGAAGATCTTGCCAAGCTTAAGAAGGAAGTTCATCAAAGTAAAATAAAGCATCATCAAGAAGTCATATCCATGAAAAAACAAATGGATAAAGCAAAGAAACGAGAAGATACCTTGTCAAGTCAACTTGAAAAAAGGCATAAGGGCTTGAACAAACTTGAAGAAGAGATTGGCCAGTACAAGGTAGAGGTCTCCTCTCCCAAATCTCAACTACAAGAAGCAAGAAACTTAGCACAAGGAGCTAAGAAGACAATGGAAGCATTGCCAATCATAGAAGGACAGGTTGATGAAGCAGAAAAGGAGAGAAACACCATGATATTTCAACTAAAAGCAAAGGATGGAGAAATCTTCGAATTAAAATCTAACATCATCCTTCTCAAGGCCAAAACATGTAAAGCTACAAGGATCAAGGAAGAAATGGAGAGCAATTTAGCAAAGGAAAATGTAGAAATCTTCAAAATGAAGTCAGATATCATCTCCCTTAAATTAGAAGCAAATGAAGATATGCGTATTAAGGAAGAGATTAAGAAACAACTTACTAAGAAGAATAATGATTGTGAAAAATTGAAAGAAGAGATTGTTACCCTCAAACATCAAAGATGTCCATTTGATAAATTGGGTCTCGGGTATGCAGGTGAATCCTCAAGAAAGAATCATAATTCTTCAAACAACAAGGATATGAAGAAATCAGAAAGAAATGTTGATGTTCCAAGTTTTAGCAAAGGTAAAGATAAGAGTCAAGGCGTTAATGAAGGAAGTCATGTTCCAAGAAGAAATGCAAATGTTGTCAAGGATGCGAGAAGCAATAATTATCATCAAGGGATATCAAGGCAAAAAGTCTTCAGAAGTACATCAAGGAAATCTCCATCTCCCATGTACCAAAGTTTATTTCTTGGTTATTGTTATTCTTTTACAAACTTTGGACACATGGCAAAAGATTCAAGTGTGAAGATCTTAGCCCCTCTTCCTTGTCCTTCCTTCACATCCCATGGGTTAGAAAGGTCTATGTTTGACTTTGATTGTTGCAATTCAGATTCAAGAATGAAGATCTTAGACCCTCTTCCTTTTCCTTCCTTCACTTCCCATGGGTGCATCATATGCAGAATGACCTAGACTCTTTTTGACAATGGTGTGCTCCTTTGACCACCATTTTGATCTAAAGAGGTAGTGTTGCTTAAAAGACCATATATTCTCACTAGTTCATCGAAAAGTTACTGGGTATTTTTTAAGATCACTTCAAGAAGATCCATCTTCTCCCATAAGAAAGAAAGAAAATATAAATTTTTCAAATTAAAAACACTGTAATCACAAAATAAATTAAAGCCAATTTCTTCTTTTCTGTTTTTTCTATCTAATAAAATATCAGAAGCTTAAAAATTCTTACATCTCCGAAAAAAAATCCAAACTCACCCACTTCCATTTTTTTTTTGGTGACAACTACTTGTTTAATAGACCGCTTTTTAATCTTATTCTACATTCTTTTCACTAGATAACCTTGGAACTAAATGAAAAAAAAAAGTGAGAATGAAATATTCAAAATTATTTACAAAACCTGCTAATAAAAATTGAAATATTTAATAAACCAATCATCACAGTAACACAAACTTATTATAAATACACCAAAATAAAAATGAAAACATTTAAGAAATTGATCATTAAAATGTCAAAGCATGTCATAATTAAAAACAGAAGGTTATTGAAATATTCAAAATTGTTCCGATTGCCTGTAAATAAACATTGAAACAATTAATTATCTATAAATAATCATTCAAGCAATTAATAAAATTTTCATCAAAATAATTTAAATTTATTATAAATACACTGTCATCAAAGTGGCCAAAAGTTATTATAAACACACAAAAACAAATAAACATTAGCAAAACATTATCTAGATCCATGTAAACAAAGTGATGGAGTCCGGCTGTTATCTAGATCCATGCCTGTATCCTGACATAGTTATATATAACTAGGCTCTAAGATGTTATTATTATTCAATCTAGTGCCTACGACCTAACATCCGATGCACCAATAGCCCTCAACCCGCTCTCGTCGCTACAATATTGGCAGTAGTCATAGTCGCCGGCGGGTTTTGTACCATCTTTCCGGCATGTTCGTGTCACGTTGGGCTGCACCATTCGCAGCATCCATACCCGCCGCACTCCGTGTAGCACTAACATCCAGGTCCGTCATTATACCGACCCTTCCTGAGCGGTGCTACTTGCCCTAAACACGCAGACATCAAAATTTCTTACAATTAGTAGCAATTTTACAACTAGATTCATATATATATATATATTTTATAGTGTAACTGGATCTCGTTCAGACAATTTTTTTTGGAAATTACATGCGTTAGACAGAAAAAACAGCCAGCACTGATTCAGTTTACCCAATGATGGTGCCTGCGTTGCCAGCTGGTTTACAGAGTCACCATCATCAGCCGTAATAGGAGATAGTATGAAGAGGGTAAAAATGCAAACACTAATACCAGCTTTGAAACCGCCACTCACATCGACCGCAAAAAAAAAAAGAAAAATCGAATGAGAAAGAAATGAGATGAGATGGTGAAGAGAACGAGTTGGTGTAAAACTATAAATAATTCCAAAAAGATAGAAATGATATCCGATGTTGAAGAGAACAAGCCGGGTGGAGGTATAAATAGAGAGATAGAGGCTTTGGTAAAAGAAATCACGTATACATACATATGACTTGGAACACTTCTTTTATGAACACTAATCTACCTACCAAATTATGCGCTCTAAAAGTCAACGTCTTAAACTTATGTTGTAATTTGGAGATTAGGGTTTCTTATGTTGAAATTTTACGAGAATTATCTATCAAGGCTATTTCGAGATAACTTTATGGAAATGATTTCCTTTGGAATCCTAAAATATTTGTGGTATTTCTCCACATAGCGATACGGTGTTAAAAAAGAAAATCATTAACTTTGAGCAGTTAATCTACAACCCTAAAGCTTTGGAAAAGCCATAAAAAATATATTTGTAGATCTTGGCTTCTTTGATAGTAGGAACACCATTGAGCATGGTATCATCCATGAACTGGTATGGGTTATCTTAGATTCTAGTTGAGGTTGTAACCCCTTTATCCCACATGTGGCAATCTCTACTTTAATGATTTTGATGAGTCCCTCCATTTGTAGAACAAAGGAAAAAGGAGATAGTGGGACTCCCTACCTCATGTCTATTGTGGACGAAAAGGGTTTAGTTGGTGCCCTATTGACCAAAACCAAAAAGCTAGGAGTAGTGACTACTGACATGACCCACTAGATCCATTGTTGATTAAAACCAAAATCCTGCAGCATGCACTCCATATATTCCTAGCTCATTTTGTCATAGGCTTTTGCTATGTCCAATTGAATTACCACCCCTTGTTTTTTCGGTGATTTGAGGGATTGGATGATTTCACGAGCCTGTATTACTTTTTCTAGGATTTTTCTCCCCTCCACAAACCCCACTTATTCTTTTGAGTCCAGGCTTAGCAGAAAAACCTTCAGCCAATTTGCTATAACTTTAGAGATGATCTTATGTATTATGTTATAGAGAAAAATAGGATGATATTGATATGGGAAGTTTGATTCTTTTTATTTCAGGATCAAAGTAATTAGGTTGGCATTGAAGTCCTTAAGAACATCTGTTGATCTACGAGATTCTTCCACTACTTCATATATATATTGACCTACAATATCCCAATAGGCATGAATATATCCACAATGAAACCATCTGGACTAGGAACGTTACCGTTTGACATATATTGCACTACTTGTTCCACCTCCTCTTGAGATATGGGCCTCACAATATTGGCATTATGCTCCTCATTGATCATCCTTGGGACATTGCACAAGATTTTCTGAATTTCGATTAATCTGTCTCCTTGGGGTTCGGTTGCTATCCCTGAAAACTTCAAACTAGAATTTGGTCAAACACCTGATGCCTTTGGCAGCTGTTCCCTTCTCGTCCTTCAATTTCAAAATTTTGTTATGGTTTCTATGGATTACAATGTTTTTGTGGAAGAATTTAGTATTCCTTTCTCCTTCAAGGATCCATTGAACCCTATATTTTTGTTTCCATAATTTATCCTCCTGTCTGCATCTCTCTTCCAATTCCTAGTAGAGGGAGTTCTATAGTTTTTTATTTTCATCATTATATCCCTCGTTAGCTAAAAATATTTGAATCTCCTCATGCCTATTGAAAAATCTGATCTTACCTTTGACTTGTTTTAGTCTTTGTTGCACTTTAAACATTTTAGAGCCTCTATCTTCTCCCACTTCCTTTCATCATTATTTCATATTGTTCGCAAAGTTAGGATGATCCAACTAAAATCCCTCAAACATGAGGTGTTTGTTTGTTGGAATTCCCATATTCTTAACATCCAAAAGGATAGGCGAGTGATGAGATCCACCATAATGTAGGATATTGGCTTCTACACTGATTCCTTGGAGGATTATATCCTTTGAAGCTAAACATATATCTAGACTTGATTCCACCACATATTTTTCCCTTCTTTTTTGTTCTAGGTATACATACCATTTGCTGCTTCTAGTTCCACCAACTTTGTTCTGGAAACTCTTTCAGTCATAATATAGTTTCCTTGTTCCTCTTTTGCTCTCCTCCAAGGTAAAGATCATGTTGAAATCTTCTACCAATATCCATTTCAAGAGTCGTATCCATTTACATATATCCTCCAAATATTTGATGAATTTAGGCTTCCCATAAATCCGTTGGGGGCCATACACATTCATACATAGTATTGGATCTCAATAACCAATAAATTGCATAACTATAGAAAGGGAGTACCTAGTGGATTCAGAGGAGATAAGTTTTACCTTCTGACGCTTCCACATGGTTAATATTCCTCTTGTAACATTCCAAGCTTCAATATCTACATATTCATATATATCCTAAAAATTCCCACCAATCATATTTCAGATATTTGGGTGAACACATAGTCACTTGAATGAAGATGATGTCTAGGTTTTCCTTTTCAATCTTCTCTTTAAGAATTTTATTTTTTTCTTGTGCTATTCAAACCTCTTATATTCCATGTTAAAACTTTCATTGTAATGGAAGGCAGGAGGAGTTAGGGTTCTAGGGTTTCATCTTACCATAGTTTATCAATAAGGCATCAAGCTCCTCGAGGGAAACACTATTATATTTCCTTCTTCTTTTCCTCTCAACTAGCATGGGGGTCTAGATTTTTTTTACGCTTAACACTTTGACTCCCAACCCTTTTAGTTCCCCATGTGCTCTCCTTGTTCCCCTAAGTCTCGTTTATGAATGTGTGAGGAATAGATATTGTATCGGATATATTTATCCTTTGTGGATCATTTACATTCCTTGCTCCTTCCACTGTTCTAACATATGTGGAAAATCGAATCATTCTCATTATGCAATATCTTTATATCTATATCTTCCATCCCTACCTCAATTAGAGTCATATCCAATTCTTCGTCTCGCCACTGAGACTCAGTTGGGTTCCCTAGATCCCCATTCCTCACTTGGGGTTGATCTGGTTTCCCCCATATTTATGTATTAGTTGGAGGATCCTACATCAATGTTTCATGGTCCTTTGGTTCTTCAAATTTTTCAATCTCGATTTCCTCCTATAGGGTTTCATCAGACAAGAAATCATAAAAGTTCTTGGATTCCGTGTTTTCCCTCGGAAGCTTCTACTACCGTTTCCTTCTTGTCTTACCATTTTCACCCACTTTTGTGAAACCCTCAGAGCCCTTGTCCCAATGATCTCTTGGTTGCACTGACTTAAAATTGAGAAGGAATACTCTTAAGAGATGCTTGTTTTCATGGTATCATCTACATCAGAAAGGAATTTTCTCATAGTCAATACTCTCTCACCAGACTTCATTCTGGGATCCAGAGTTACCACATCTTGGAGAGAACACAATACATCAATTTTAACAGAGATCTTGAAATAGGAAATGTATTTATCTGGTTGGGTCACCACTTCTATCTTCATAAATCATACAAAAATTTATCAATAACTCTTAATGTTGTCTGCAACTAGTAATATAGGGGAAAATAATATAAGCTTCTCCACACTAGAACATAGGTAAATTTTTCCTACTACGGTGTAAAATATTTCATCTAGGGTCGCATGTATAGGTCGGCTGAGGAGAGAATGTATGGTCTTACCTAAAAGACCTTGTCTCTCTCTTGCAGGTTAGAAAATATAGTTATAAAGAATCATTTAGAACCCAAGTGGAGGTCAAATTCCTATTTGGGTTTCGAGATATACTCTATCTAGGTTCATAATACTTTCTCATTAGGCTCAATCCCCATCATTTGTAAATGAGTGCGTACGTTTTCATATGGTCTCTGATGGCTCAAGTCTGTGGATCTATGATGACTGCGCTAGCATTTTTTTCTTGCCTTAGGCTTTTAAGCTCCATTTGGGCATAACATTGTGGGACCCAGTCCTTGCTCTAAAACCCCTCCATCAACTACTTTTGAATTTGCACCATTTTACTCCATATCTTCCCTAAGTCTGCTCGGTTGATTCCTTATAAAATATCCCCTATTCTATCAAAAAGGGAACGAAACCCACCCTGAGTTCCCTTTCATCAATTGAAGAGGACACTAGATAGGAGGGAGCAGAGTTCCCTCCCTCTATTATTGCCATATAGGCTCAAAACTTTATAGAATTTCGATTTCCCACATTCTCTGCTTCACTCTAGCTCCTTGTTTCCAATATAACTCACTTATATTTTCACAAATAAATAAAAAATACTATCATTTATATAATATGATCTATAATATGATATTTCAAACCACTTTCGAAAATTTAGACATATTTACTACCTATATATATATATATATATATATATATATATATAATATATATATATTATATATCTATTTTACTATTATAATTTATTTCCAAATATAACTCTCTATTATATAACATGATTTACAATATTATATTATAAATCATATTTGAAAATAAACACCTTCATTTATAACCTATGTAGATCCATATTTACTCCAAGTTTATCAAGTGATTTTAGCTATAGATCTCTCAAGCTTCAAACTTCTTTTTTGAGTGCAAAGCATGAGATATTTGATACCTCTTGAACATTGACAAATTAGGGGTTAGGATGAAAGATCCTTATTTATTTCAGATCTATCAAGGGCGGCGAGGGATCAAATATCTCAGGGTGCAAACATTTATTTTGAGTGCTTGATAGATCAATAGTTAAGATGGATCTTGGTTGGTTTTCATATTGAAAAGTACTCTACATCAGAATGTTACATTTAAAAATAATAAAATAATACTTTTAATAATGAACTAAAAAATGAATAATAATAACCAAAAAAAATCAATGTCCACCACAAATAAATTCCTTCAATTTCCATCTTAATTTTCATCCACTTTATATAGAAATAGAGTAAGGGGATTTTTTTTTTCCACAAATTTTTATAGAGTTGACAAATACCATATAAAAATCATATCATTAATATTATATGGCATATAATTTATTCTATGTTTAATTGACATATAATAATTTAGAATAAAAACCTTGTTAATGCCAAAAAAAACATATTTAATATAAATTTTACCTGGGTTATAAACCGTATTTGTGTTAGAAAACATTAATCATCATCCTGCGATGTGTAATTTATACCATTCTTAACATGGATATGATACATAACATTTGAAACATATTAATAAAGGAAAAAAATATAATATGGACAATCCTAACATAGCTCTTAATTTTATTTTATTTTAACTTGATTAACCTACCACCTCACAAGAATGATTTTAATTTTATTTGCTTTTGCTGACTTCATGTTCTTAAAGTTATCCCTAAGGATCTCCTCACGAAACATGGTATATGTTGTCATTTCTCAAGGTTCTCTTTACTGTAATGTCTTTACTTCTCTTTACTGTAATGTCTTTACTTTTTATATAGTATTGGTGTAGTATTTCTAATATTTCCCTTCTGGTTTTGTATTCCTCTAGGTACTTAGACGCCGACACCAAACTTTCGAATAGATTTTTAAATCGTGATGCCACTTGGGCTTGTATTTTGTTTTATAATTTATTTGTGAATCGATTCTGAGGAATGCAACCATGTGTAATAATTTGAGTGAATATCATAAAAGAATATGGTTTTATTTTATTTTGGTTATCGTGTTTATCTTAAGTCTAAAAATGGTTATACTTGTTTATTAATTTCTCCATTGTTCTAACAGTTAACAATTACAACTTTTGGTCATATATCATTTTATTTTTAATTAAAGAGTCTCCTATGAATATGCAATTGCTTTAAAAAATAGTTTCTCTATTATAAATTATTTCATGTACAATGGTGTTTGCTTTATTTTTCACAATTATTTATCATTTCGACAAATAGGTATAATGTTGTCATGTTCTTAATAACCCTAAAGGGTTTCGGGCTTATAAATTTCCTATCCCATTTTTTTCATTGGTTTATTTTTTCTTTTTGCGTCACTTCGAGTTTGACTTGGTTAAAGACCTTTCATTCTATTTATGGGATACCAAAATAGAATATCCCAAAATAGAATATTTTATTATTAACTTAAGAATATTTATATGTAGCTACTTCCTTTGCTAGATTCTATAGAAACAATATTGTTATTCATCTAGTAGATCCGTGGGAACATTTTTTCTTTATCTACCTAAATAGTAATGAATTAAGGATTTTTCTAAATTGATGGAAAATTGCCCATTAAGGTTTTAAATAATCTTATTCAACAATAATATATTACCTTACATTACCATTATTAATTTTCAATACATTTTCACAATGAGACAAAAACATAAATACATATAGGAACCATTCTAAGAACACATTTCACTTATATCTTCTTCCAATAAACTGGTGTGCCATGAAAATTATTCCTCGATAAAAGAATGCTCCACACAATCAATGAAGACTCGTTCTTCCTACAAGAACTCCCCTCGAGCTAGATTGGCATTGAGATTAGTCTATTCTGAAAATGACCACACTAGGTCTAGCCTAGGATAATCGTTGACCATACGAAGTCGAACTTTAGGATTCAACTAGAAAACTACCTCTAGATTCCATTTTGGATAGCATTGTGTCTCCTTCCATAAAATCCCATCTAATGGTATGGACATATACAAATTTTTTCCTCCTCTCTTGGGCCTTCTCCAACAAGGCTCCATGTTCATAAGGTTGCCTCATGTTTTTTCCCCTCTCACCCTCTTGGATACCTTTTCCCTAACTGAGATGATTTATTCTTCTAACTTTCTTTTAATTGTTTGGTATGTGAAACTCTCATTTAAATCATTTGCACTGTAATTTTCATGGATGGCCATAAATAATATTTATTAATGAAATTTAAAAGAATAAACATTTATGTTTATCACTTATTCATACCATGTCTTCAACATGGCATATAATCAATGAAGCAAGGTTAGAAAAAGTAAATTAAAACATTTACGATTAATTGTGGGGTATTACATTTTCTCCCCCACCTGGGGAGCACTAGGAGATGGTCTAAGGAAAAGGAAAGGAGAAGAGGTAGAAGGACCATAGTGGAAGGTGACAGTGGGCCTAGAGTTGTGCATAGGAAGGAGAAGGGATAGGATGGAGTAAGAGAGTTACGAGGTTGGCACTTTGAGGAGAAGAAGGAGTTTTTTATGGTGTGACAAGGGAGGATGCTAATAAGTGTCGATTCTTGTCAAGAGAAGAAGCAAAGGTGGAGGGGTTAGGAGAGGCCACTAAAGGACAATCAGTAGTGCTAGTGATGAGAGTTATGAAGGGATGCAGTTTGGTACACAAAAAATAGAGGAAGGAAGGAGAAAAACTGAGTCTACACAGTACAAAAGCTTTAGGACCGAAACCAGAAAATGAAACACTACCTAGCATTGAGCCCACAACCCCAAGCATATCCAAGAACTAGGTAGTGAGTACTCAATGCATTGATATGATTAGCATACATAGTAATTGCTGTTAATGACAATGAAATACTAGGAGTTCAAATTTGTACACAATTTGGCAGTAACTTTCTCATAGTTCAACAAGTGTAGGTGGGAGTACTTCATCGGGAAGTAATACAAAAAAATGCAATTGAAATCATCGAATTATAAATGCCAATATTTCGTGGTGCTAGGATTGAGGACCCATAACAACATTTATTTGTGTACAAGGCCATGTGGACAACCAAATAGGTCTAGGATGAGGCCATGAAGAATGAACAAATCATAGCAACCTTTATGAATAGTGTATTGACGTGGTATATCAAGTTCAAAATCATGACTCTAGCTAGACAGAACAAGAGTAGAGTGGAGATAACGTAAGAATTGATTATGGAGTTCCAGAAACCAAAGTTAGAGTCCTAATGCATTACAAAATTGAAGGAAATCAATCATTTTCCAGGTGAGTTAGAATGGTAATTTAGTCAATGATTCAATGTTTTAAAGGACAAGTTAACATTGAAGATCTCGAATGAAAAACATAAAGACTTGTACATTGGAGGACTACTTCCACAAATCAGTTTACCATTAAGACAATAGCCAATCGATATATAGTCATAGGTTCTAGGAGTTTTGTTAAAGGTAGAGGCTTCACCAGTAGTAGGTGTATAGAAATGGCATGCCATAGGTGTAGTCATATCTAGTTGTGTTAACCTTACAACCTCAGTATTTGATGAAGGGAAGGAAAAGTGGGAGGAAGTATCATGTACCATCTGTTGGATACAAGGCCACTGTAGAAATGAAATCAAGTTATTGACCAACTATATGGTGATTGCAGTAGTGAATCAACTTGCATAGCACAAAGGAATGTGGTGTGAGATTTCTCAATTGTGGGGCCAAATATTGATGAGTTTCCCAATGATGGAAATATATGAATCATAGGTCCATACTTTTCTTTGGAGCTTTTTGGAATGAGTAAGGCATGATATCCTTCATTTGTGTGCATTTGAGTTGAAATGTGAGCACACATTTGACTCATTCTAGTTGTAGGGACTTGAAGGAATAGAGACCATGATAATTGGGATCAACCAAGCTAGGTATAACCAGAGTAGATAGTACAATTAGGAAGGCTGAGGATGAGGCATAGTGGCTAGAGGACTTAGAGGTTTGGGTCATGGAAGAGGAGGATTTTCTTGAGTGAAAAGCGCCATATTTTTATACAATTATGGACACCAGTGGCACTCGACATGAGACTGCACTAACCCTAGATGCACATGTATCTATTATAAGTCATTATACCATTCGACATAAAAATGTCCCCATGTCATTGCTAAGTGTTAGGAGAAGGGGTGACCGAATGTGGAGATGATAGTTTTTGAAACTTGTAAGAACCAGTAATAGGTAACCGTAGTGACTCAAGGAGGTTTAAGATAGGAGAAGATGCTACAATTCCTAGATCACCATAGACATTGTAGGTAAGGATAGGACTTGAACAACCTTTGAGATTCAAGTCTTCATCAGAGAATACAACATATAAGGAGACTCAATTTGGTTGCAGAATGTAGGCTAAGGTTGCTTGATATGAGATCTCATTTTCATTATGATATATCTATAGGTCATATATCTGCATGAGATGATTGTGTCTGAAATATATGATAAAACTATAGGGAATAAGAAAAGGAAAACATTATATCCAATTCAAATTCTACTGCAAAGTTATTGAGAGTTGGTAAAATATCCCCAAGATCTAGAAAATTCTAGGAGGATGGTGGAGTAGTGTGCTAATGAACCTAAGTTAGCAACTATGTAGACTTTACCATGTAAAGTAAACTAGGTGGTATGTTAGAAGACAATGATTAGAGACTTTTGGTTTAGTGGACTCATCGAGGAATACAAGATGGATAACATGATCTTGGACTTGGGGTCCAATGTAAATATCTTACCAAAAATAACATGGGTGATGGTACGAACGTTAAAACTGACTTGATCACTAATTCAACTTAAGTTAGCTAACCACCATTGTATATTTCCCATTGGATGGGTAACGGAAGTGCTAGTGGAAATTTACAAGGTGTCACACATTACTGATTTTGAGGTGATTAATATTATGGATGAAATTGATCCTTATCTTGCTTTGCTGCGAATCAATGGGGATTTTGATAACAAAGTAATCATTACTTTAAAGAAACGACAAATGATATTTGAGGATGGAGATATGTGATATATAACATTGTTGGATTTACGTGATGGAGATCAATACATCAAACCAGTCAAGGGAGATCTTTGCTGGGAGGAGTTGGAAAACATTCATAATGTTATAGCCTGACAATAGGACTAGATGCCAAGGCTAATGGAATGTTGAGATGGTGCAATACATATCCTATGACTCACATTTTGAGGAAGCTTTAGGCAATTGGTTGAATTGATTGCATGAAGTTAGTAAATGGAAATGTACACACATCACAAGGATAGTGCACTGGATATGAATTGAGGTCCATAACCCACCTTGCTTCAATGGGTTTCTTGAGGTAGATATTTTTGTACAAGATTTTGATGACCAAATACAAAAAATTTAGAGGATTTCACCACTATATGTGTTGTTGCATGCAACCCTAGCCAAATTGTGGGTTGCACATAAATTATAAGTAACAAGATGGAAACAGTGTAAGAAAATGATGAGATTGGGTTTGGGAGTAGCTCTGGGGTCCGTGGGGATAAGTGGAATTCCCTAGGACACACTTGAAGCAGTGTGTTGTAGCATGGACCAAGGGATTAGTGCCACAATAGAAGTGGGAAAATTGATTTATACACACCTTGGACACCATTTTAACTAAATAGTACATTAATTTGTAAGTGCACAAATGAACCAAGGATTGTAATGCAATGATGAAAATTCATAGTGCTAGATGAAGCATTAAATGTGTTGCAACAAAAGATATTCACTTCTAAGGAATTGACAAAGGTGGGGAACATGCCATTGTTCTCTATGCATCAACACCTTTAGATAATGTAGAAATTTTTGGAGTGCTACAACATAGCATAACAAGGAGATGACGAAGAAGATCCCTTAAACATTCAAATTCTAAAAGTGGAAGGGGAGCACCAAGTAGGTGGGATACCATTATAATCTCTGGAGTACAAAAAACCTATTTGAAATTGGAAGGTGAACCTTAGTATAGAGGAAAGTCCCCAACAAGGAAAATTTTGAGGATGAAAATTTATCCTAAAGTATAGAAACCTTAGCGAGTCTTACTAGTCCTTAATATGAAAAATGTAAAATAATTGGTGATATCCCTGTAAAAAATTTCAAATTTCTAGTGATTTTATATATAGCCTCTACAAAATTTTGGTGATATTTCAGGTAAAATAATTTGATATTATAAAATTTGGGCGAATATTTTTTAAGGAAAATGAAAATTGGCGAATCTTTTTTGGCGAAAACATAGAAAAATAGCCCACTTGTGAATATCAGCTGCTATAATTTTCCCTGGTCCCAAAATCATGGGAATTGCATACTATTGGGATGAAAACACCGTCGAGGAGGTTGTAGACTTTCTATGTGAGTATTATGATCTGATGCTTAACAATGTTGAGAGAGAGAGAGAGAGAGAAAGAGAATTTTGGCACCTCAGTTGATCCGAGGAGAGGGAGAAAAATGTTCATAGTTAATTGGTAGGGAACAAAAATTAGAATTAGGATGGTTGAATTAATCAAATTTTAATAAAAAAGGGTACTACTCCTTTTAGATATGAATACAATTTGGTGTAGGAGCAGGTGTGCACTAGTGATGGCTAGTGGCTATAGGGATCATAGTTCTTATGGAGTGGTAGATTAAACTAACTCTTTGTGCTAGAAGGGTGATTATAAAGGGGAAATAAAGTGGTATTATAAGTATTTATAGGATAGACAACATAAGGATGAAAATTTATCTTAAAGTATAGAAACCTTAGCGAGTCTTACTAGTCCTTAATATGAAAAATGTAAAATAATTGGTGATATCCTTATAAAAAATTTCAAATTTCTAGTGATTTTATATATAGCCTCTACAAAATTTTGGTGATATTTGAGGTAAAATAATTTGATATTATACAATTTGGGTGAATATTTTTTAAGGAAAATGAAAATTGGCGAATCTTTTTTGGCGAAAACATAGAAATATAGCCCACTTGTGAATATCAGCTGCTATAATTTTCCCTAGTCCCCAAATCATGGGCATTGCATACTATTGGGATGAAAACACCATCGAGAAGGTTGTAGACTTTCTATGTGAGTATTATGATCTGATGCTTAACAATGTTGAGGTAGTGAGAGAGAGAGAGAGAGAGAGAGAGAGAGAGAGAGAGAGAGAGAGAGAGAGAGAGAGAGAGAGAGAGAGAGAGAGAGAGAGAGAGAGAGAGAGAATTTTGGCACCCGAGTTGAATCGAGGAGAGGGAGAAAAATGTTCATAGTTAATTCGTAGGGTAAAAAATTAGAATTAGGATGGTTGAATTAATCAAATTTTAATAAAAAAGGGTACTACTCCTTTTAGATATGAATACAGTTTGGTGTAGGAGCAGGTGTGCAGTAGTGATGGCTAGTGGCTATAGGGATCATAGTTCTTATGGAGTGGTAGATTAAACTAACTCTCTGTGCTAGAAGGGTGATTATAAAGGGGAAACAAAGTGGTATTATAAGTATTTATAAGATAGACAACATGTGTTGGGGGACAACCCGCTAGAGAAATTTTTTATGGGAAATTTAAAAAGGGAATCTGGAAATTGTATCCTTGGAATTTGAATACACCAGTGGATTCTAGAATGTGAAGGTTTAGAAGTTCATAGCAAGGTTCGAATCACATCACGATGACCATGCTAAAAGGACCATCCCTGTATGGTAACTTAGTCTAAAATTAAATAATGTGGCTGGAGAGGTTCTCAAATTTTATTAATGCTATGAATGGAAGCACACCAATTATCATATTCAACCATGTATTATCATGATGAGGGCCCAAATGAGGATAATACTACAGTGAAGGAAATAGAATTTGTTGAAACTAGATAGCCCAAGAATGGTAGCACGTGCAAGCCATCCTATCTAGTTGATAAGAAGGAATGCAAAGGTTCAGATAAAAATATCATAATGACACCATTAATTTCAAAATCATCTACAAGGGGAGAGGAAGCGACTTGAAGGGCTATAATACTGTACTCATGGGACGAACGTGGTGCAGAGAAATTATATGAAGCCATCTCAAAATAGTTAAACTTGGAGAATACAGGAGTATTTCATGATTTTATAGTGTGGTATAGTAGAAAGGTGGCACAAAGTGAAAAGAGATACAATGAGATAGACATACAAAGTTGAAGGAGGAATGAGAAAGGTTAAGGAACTAGCCAGAGAAGATGTTCTAGTTTTTGGCGATTATAGGGCGACATAGCTGCAGAGAGGGAGATTGTGTTGAAATAACCCAAGATGGTATAACAAGAATGAAAGAGTTCCTCCGTGGGTGGTGGTTTTGTTGTCTCAAGTGGCGTGCATGAGGAAATTCCCCCTCCACTCACATGAATGGTTTTCACATTGGAATATAGTTATACCAATTAGCATAGCCTTACACCGCATTTAGCGAGGATTTGTGGGCATATCTTCCACATAAATGTTGGGGAAATCTCTACCATGGGGATTCTAGCACCAGAACAGGTTCTTGTCCCAATGCATGATGGGGTGGCATGAAGATAGAAGTAGTAGAACCACTGCTCTCATGGATGCAGGGAAATGCAAACACTTCATGGTCACTTGGTTGCTACATGAAAAAGGATGAACCTTCCTATCACAACGACCCTCGTCTTACCTTGGAGAAGGCTCAAGGTCGATGCCTAACCTATAGCTGCTAGAGGAAGGAGAAGGTATATCAATAAGAAAGGGTTAATGATCAAGGATAGCCATTAAATACAACCCTCGAGCAAGAGTGGTGGCAAGGATTCTTTTTTGAGGACATCATGATGGAGGGGAAGAATCCTTTGGCCTATTTTAAGAGAAGCAATCCAACAAGACTTCCTCATCATCCATGCGACCATTGTACTAAAAAAATATATAACCTCAGTAACAAAGAAGAATTACCAAAGCCATGGGAATAGAAGGAGGATTCAGTGGCTTGGGACGAGCCACATTTTTCTATTAGGGGCTTATTCGAGCCCAATTTTTTATTTTTTATTTTGTTAAGTATCATATTTCACAAAAGAATTGAGGAGAGCTGAAGGGATGGGTGGAGTGAAACATAGAGTTGGAATAGCATGTATTGCATAACACAAGACTATTTCATGTAGGAAGGAGGAATTTGCACTCGAGGACATGAGGCACATGATAGGAAATATCATTAGTGAGGATTTTGTTGCAGGATGGAGCCAACAAAGGATGTCCTAGTAGGGATGAGGTTATAGATATTTTAAATGAGAATGATGAATGGTGGAGTGGAGTCATTTGGCAAGGATATTTCAAAGGGCTATTAGTATGCATGTACCATCTCAAGGATGGAATCAAGAAATATCCAAACGACTTATGAGATAACTAGAGCGACTAGGTAGAGGGTCGAGAAGATTCGAAGGGCTTCCAAGTGATGATAAGAAGGGGTGCTGAAGGTAGAATGATGGTTTGAAAAAAGATCAAGATGAAATGTAGAGTTTTCTCTTGGTTATGTGCTATATGTATTTGTATGTTTGTAGTGGTAGGCATGGATGCTAGAGTGAGTAGCCATTGGGAATCCCTATTGTATTATTCATGCATATATCTATATCAAGTTTTTGGACTATGGGCTTTGTTCACACTCTCTCTGTGGTATATATTTGAAAGGCTATTGAGCCTACTGGTTTCATGACTGTGACATTGTGCATCACACCTTTTCCATTTATGATAATATAATCTAATGGATGGTTGAGTTTCCCCCTATATTTCATGTTGATGTCTAAATACATGATGTTGTTTATGTGTCTGGTATTTTTTTTTGTTAAATGGTTTGTAATGGTTCCAAATACTTGTAAACCTGTTTGATGTTCTAGATATTCATAAGGCAATTAATGTTAATAAATAAGTTTGTTTAAGAGTTAGGGAATTTATCCTTAATATTGCTGACATAAGAATTAATGGTCGAACGTGTAACTCACTATGACATCGTATGCATTCTCACTTATGGCTTGTGCATTGTCTAGTAAGTCTAGGGCCTTAAAGAATTATGTAGTCTGTATTCCTATGTTTAAGGTGAAGTGCTTGATAGGCAGGAGTTGAGTGTCACAATTCATAGAAAATCATTTCACACTATGGAAACTTGGTTGTGACTGTCACCCATTAACATCTCGATGAAAGTTCACCCACTTCGTTGGTGTTATCAGAAGGGCCGATGTTGAGAGGTTTTTGTTGCCTACTGTGTAGAAAATATTAGGTCTATCAAAATCTCACCCACCCTTATTGCATAAGAGAATTTATCATAAGTAGAAATTTTTTTTTTCTTATTCCATTTCTCACTTAAATACAATTGATTTTCCATCATTGATAAGGATAGCTCTAATATTTGCTCCACTAGTAGCATATTGTACCTGAAAAGGATTTTCAAAATTAGTCAAAATTAAAATAGATTTCGTGTGATTTTCTTCTTTTAATTGGAATGCATCTTTTTCTATTGTTTTCCATCTAAAATGTTGATATTCATTCGTAATTATCTCCACTACTAGTGCACAAATTTGATCAAAATTATGAATAAATTTCTTGTAAAAGCTAGGAAGTCTATGGAAAGTTATCGCTTCATGGATATTGGTTGGAGAAGGCCAATATTTAATGGATTTTTCCTTCTCAGTGTCCATTTTCAGCCCTTTAGAAGAAATAATAAACCTTGAATAAAGAAATTATATGTTAAGGAAGGAAATTTTTTTATATTTTATTAGAAGTTTCTCCTATCGCAATTTATTTAGTATCAGTTTAAAAAATTGAAATGATCCTCCTTAGTCGTATTCTACAGAAGGAAATCATCCAAATAAAAGATTATGAACATACCAATTAATTCCTTGAGGACTCTATTCATGAGCCTCATAAAAGTATTGGGTGTTTTGGTCAATCCAAAAGGAATAACCAACCACCCTTACAAGTCATCATAGGTATTGAAGTTTTTCTTACACATGTTCTCTTCTCTCATTTGAATCTAATCGTGCCCTTTATTTAAATATATTTTGGAAACATATCTCATACAATTTAGATAATATATAATGTCATTCATGCAGGGCAAAGGAAATTTGTACTTGATGGTTATCTTCTTAGTAGCTTTGGAAAGAGTGCACATTCTTCAACCTCCATATTTTTTTAGACAAAGGACAACTGGCACAACACAAGAGCTTCTGCTTTATTTGATTAGGACTTTTTTCAACAACTACTCGACTTGTTTCCTCATTTCTTCATTTTCTCTAGGGTCATTCTATAACCTACCTTTTTAGGTAGATTAGCTACTCAAATTGAATCTTTAATATGGATGATACTCCTCACAAGTGGCAAAGAATTAGGTAACTCATCCACAATAACATTGGAAAATTCATCTAATATTGATTTTATTTGAGTAGGAAACTAATTTAGATGTGTGTGTGTGTAAAGGTGGTTTTCATCTTACCACTTATAGTGAATTGTACCTCTTCTTCTTGCTTGACTTCTTGTAGCAACTCTTTATGGGCCATGCTTAATACATGTGGGCCTAAATCCTCTTTAACTCTATTGTCCTACAAATATAACAACATGTGCTTGTAGTTGTCTTTCTCAAAAGATTATCTTTTCTTCCTTTCGTCATGTATAACTCTATCATAATGGCACGGTTTTCCTAATAAGACATGGAAAACATCCATAGCCATGATTTCGCACAACACTTCATCCTTGTAGCTACTAATTTGCAATTTCATCCTGCTTTGTTCATTGACTAGAATTTATTGTCACTTTTGTAACCACATCACATGATAAGGAACGGGATATATCATCCTTTCCAACCCCAATTTCTCCATCATTTAAGCAATACTAGTGCTGCGAATATCAATAATTACATTGCAGTATTTTGAGTTCGACTTGTAGATTATTCTAAACAAATTCCGCACTTGTGGTGGCTCTTGCTTCTCATTTTCCCTTTTAATTAAAATTCTCTTTAGCATTAGAGACTCACCCAATTAAGTGGTTTTATCTTTTACTTATGTTCTTGTTGCCACATCCTTGGACTTTGCAACATGTGCTCCTCTTTGACTTGTCAATTTATTTTCATGACAATTCCATGAGAGATGGCCTATCTTTCCATATATGTACCATCTCACTTTCATGTTTGAACCTCTACCTATTCAAGAAAATCTCCTGCCCCTTGATTCTCCTCCTCTTTGATATTAACTACTTGAACTCCCAACTTATTATCTTTGATTCTAGGCTCTTCCTTGATGGGAGACTCTTTGCCTCTAAATAGAGTCCTTCCTATGCTAGGTTGGTTCTGCTTTCTGGAGAAATTTTCTTCAGTCCTTAGTGTTGAGTAATATGCATCCTCCATAGTCTTCAAGGATAGGAGGATGATTTAACCTTAAATTTCAAACCTCACCCCATTTATGTAAGTTGCCACCTTCTTCACATCTTCCTCCATGTGGGTTGATCTTAAATTGAGCCTGTAGAATTCCTCTCTACGACGTCAAATTTTTCCCCAAATTCGCTAATTGCCTCAATAAATTAAACTAGTAATCTTGGGTTATAAACGTTCTCTTAGATTTATCCAACATCATATCATAACTTTTAATCTTCCCCTTTCCTTTTTTTCTCCGGTCTACATACAACACATCCCATGATAGCACTACATGCCTCATGGTTTTAGTGTAATTGACCTTCTACTTCTCCCCAATATCCTCATAGACAAAATAATTCTTTAGAGTGTGATCCAATACAGGAGTTCTTCCACTTTGAGGGTGGCATAATGTAGTTGCACTTCCATATTTGGTCTATAGCCAACCTTGGTGACTAGCTTAATCAAATTCTCTTCATGTTACTCTCTTCCTAAAGCTCTTTGTATCACTTCCTCATAACTCGTATCCTCACTCTCACTCATGTCCTTGCATGACATTCTCGTCTCTTAATAGTTTACATGGCTTCCATTCTTACCTATACATTCCTCAACTCCAATCTCTAGTCACCATCCACATGCACAGTGCCATAATGTAGGGGAACTTCAAGATTTGGTCTAGAGTCAACCTTGGTGACTAGCTTAATCAAATGCTCTTCATGCAACTCTCTTCTTGGAGCCCCTGTATCTCTTCCTCATAACTCTTGTCCTCACTCTCACTAATGTCCCTTGCATCATGATCCAATCTTGCCTAGATTTACTTCAACACCAATCTCTAATCACCATCCACTTCATGCCGTTATTCCTCTTTAATGACTTGTTCTTATATTGAGCCTGTAGAATTCCTCTATATACTTTTTGAGCATCATGGATTTCTACCCCAAATTTTGTAGGTGCCTCAATAAATTCAACTACTAATCCTCACGCATAAATTTTCTATTAAACGTAGCTAACATCATATCCCATCTTTTAATATTCCCTTTTCCTTTTTCTCTCATGTGTTAGCACAACTCATCCCACCATTCCACTACATCCGTGGTGGTTACATCGTACATGACCTTCCAGCCCTCATGAACATCCTCATTGTCAAAATGCTTCTCTAGAGTGTTGATCCAATACAACAACCCTTAAAAATTCAGGGTGCCATAATATAAGGGAACTTCCATATTTGTTCTAGAGTACACCTTGGTGACAAGCTCAAATTATCTTCATGCCACTCTCTTCCTAGAGCTCCTTGTATTTGGTCCTCATAAATCTTATCCTCACACTCATTGATGTCCCTTCCATCATGTTCTCGTCTCTTGGAAATTTACATGGCCTCCATTCTTTTCTTTCCTAGATATGTTTCAAGTCCAATCTCGAATCACCATCCATTTCATGCCCTTATTCCTCTCCGAAAAGAATATTAACAACATGCTCTTAAAAAATTCTACAAATTTACTTGTAGTTACAGTTTTTCCAGAGCTCAAATGCACATTCTAATACTACAAATTAATGTTGCAGTTGAATAATTAAGATTTTCTTCCCTCAATATCTTTACAACATGCACAACTAAGAGAAAATTTTGGGACCCTCCAATTATCCCATCCCAGTTTTTCAGAGCTCAAATGCACACTCTAATACACAAATTAATGTCGCAGTTGCATAATTAAGATTTTCTTCCCTCAATATCTCAATATCTTTACAGCATGCACAACTAAAACAAAATTTTGAGACCCTCCAATTATTCCGTCCCAATTTTTTCAGATCCCAAATGCACACTCTAATACTACAATTTAATGTCGTAGTTGCATAATTAAAATTTTATCCCCCAATAGCTTTACAGCATGCACAACTAAAAGAAAATTTTGATACCCTCCAACAATTCCGTCCTATTATTTCTCGTGAGGAAAATGTTTTTAACTCTTTCTGTTTTTTTTTTCAAATTAAATAAAATCACCATTGTGCTGACGAAGCACGATTCCCAATACAAGTCTGGATCGCACTGTAGGGAGATCAAGCAAAGCTCTATATCTCTTCCTCAAAAAGGCATTACTTCGAACCCTATCAACCACTGCATAGGCTAGGTCGGGGGTCAGCTCACAATTCTATTGACTAAGTGTGCTGATAGCCTGACTACCGAATAACTGGTAGGAACCACTGTACAAGGTCGGTGTTCATCTCTACTGCGTGGTTTGTGGAATGCAAGACTTTCACAGGGGCCGACCTCCGATTAGGGGCCATCAATTCATCCTTCCGCCTGAGGTTGGAGATTTCAATATTTCGTTACTGAGTTTTCTTTATATTCGATGAGGTATCCCACCTTTTCCTTAATAGATACTTCTCACTAGGGAAGTTTATCCAACGGGATCCTCCTTGAGCTATCTAAAACAAATATAATTCATTACTATGCATGGACTCCCCATTATTCGTGATGGATGAGAAATTCAAATACCTTCATAGACCCAACACATTAAAAATTAACTTTATGGAGAGCTCCCCAATTAGAGGAAAAAAACATACATATTATCTTAAACCAGAGATGATTTAGACTACAACAAGACATAAATTAAATTTTCAAACATGCGTATATATACAATGTGGCAAAGAGAAATATCCTTTAATGGGACACAGGTGTGCCTCTCGCAGCAACGTCTCCAAAATTGACAACTATGCCTTTTTCCAGAAGCCCTAGCGAGAAAAAAAAAACAAATATCCAACTCTCCCATAAAAGGGACATATCTACAACCATAAAAAACACATTAAATTCACAACTCACAGCTGGGCCTTTTTCTAGAAGCCTTAGCTAGAAAAAAGAACAACTATCCCATCAAAGGGACATATGTACGAACAGAAAAAAAACACATTGGTATAGTTGTCCTCAAGGGACATAATTCAAACTGACTGTAAGATATTTATAAAAATTGTTACAAGGAAAGAGAGAATGGAGCAAAACACATTGGTATAGTTGTCCTGAAGGGACATAAGTCAAAATGAGTGTAAGGTATTTGTAATGTCGCTGGAAAATTTGTAAATATTCTATTACAGCTATAGGTAAATACATTGGACAATGTTATCATTTTCTATTTTTATTATTAATATTGTTAACTTTGAGTTTGAGAATTAATAGAGTAATATCAGATATTGTAACTTCTCATTGGGAAGTTGTTTTAACAAAAAAAAAAAATAGAAAGAAAGTTGCCAGCATAAGGAAAGAAACCCTAACTGCCTTTCCCAACTGTAACCACCCAAGGAAAAGAAGGTGGGGGAAAAGAAAAAGAACCGTGCTGTGGGGATAGTCGAAGCAGGTTGGCAACATTATGCTAAGTCTGGTGATGACCAGAAAGCATTGGGCACAAAGGGCAAAAAGGTTTGTTGAGGGATGTGGTCTGGAAAAAAAACCTTGGGGGGAGATTTGGTCGTGCAGACAAATCTCGTGGACAGGAGGAAGAGAAGCAAAGAACCGGAGGTTGCAAAGCTCTAAGAAAGAGAAGCAAATACTGAACATTCTGGGACACGGGTAAGTACAACTTATGACATACCCTGTACTGCAAGTTACTATGCTGCCGAAGAGCTCCATCAATGTTATTTGGTTAGATTATATTAAGAGGGCTCTATTTTTCTATAATCTGGATTCTGTTAGAGGGTTTCAATTAGGGTACTCTATTATGGGAGAGTGTTATAGCAGGAAAAGTGACTATGGGTATGGAATAAACAAATAGCTCACAGTCGGGAGACACAGATTTCACTTTATTTAAACAGGCTATAGAAGACCTGTCATACCTGTTGAGTCAGCAGTGTCTGTTCAGACCAGGAGAAAAATCCTAGGCAAAACCTGGGAGACTCATGCTGTAGATAAATCGTGGAATTTATAGCCATAAAATCATACCTGTAGCTATAACCGAGGCTTTTAAAGAAGCTGGTAGTGTTCTAGACAAAATTTAGGAAGAAGTTGCAAAACAGCAAGATAGAAATTATTCATCTTTTGATAATTATAGTATTTACTCTTCTTCCAGCAAACATTAAAGATATTTGTTTTCAAACAATTGAAAGTAGACAAAACTGGAACATTTCTTTCATAAATAAGAAGGAGGGAGAAATTACAGAACGAGATGTGGGCTAGCTGGAAAAATCTAACAGACACGAAGTCCATTGGATGTCAGAAGCAATCATACATTTATAGTAAAGCTACCCAGTAAGTCAACATTGAAATAAAACAAAGGCGACTGATGCTATTAACAGTGCCACTACATGACCCTTGCGCACCATAACGGGTTAGCTGCAGCCTAGGGTCTTCAACAGAGAATAAGTCGTGTAGAGGACGAGTTTCCCTTCCTCTATTCAGAAATGAGTACAAAACCCTGAGAGCACAAAACCCCTCTTATCGAGTACAATTGTTACCAAGATATTCGCATTTAAATAAAATTCAGAACAGTAGTAAACTGATAATGACAAATAAATTAACCCTTAACTCTGAAACTATCCAGTTTGTCTCCAAAACCAACATGCATATAAATATAACGAGAACCAGAATTCAGTATTCAACCGAGGAAAGAACCAAATATGGTGCAAAAGAAAGTATATGCACAATTTACATTTCTCCAAGTAAAAATCCATATATATATTTATGACAGAACAAAAAAAGGAGTAGCAACCGTAGCTCAAATCCAAGAGTTGAATGACTTGTCAATGGAGTTAAAATTCATATATATATATAACAAAACAGAGAAAAGAGAAGCAGGTTGCAGCTCATCTTAAGAGTCAAACAACTTATCAACTCACATGTACAGGTGAGGTCATAAACATACATAAATTATACAATATCAGGCCAAGGCGAAGTTGGCACCACAATCCTTACAAAAACCCCTGCTCGGGCAAATAAACCCACTAAACTTAGAAAACAAGAATAGAACTCTGACAGAGTGCATGCAGTCAAAGCCCTTCACCAGGTCACAGAATTGTGGGAGGAAACTTCCATAAAAAAAAGGGAAGCTAGAACGAAACCCTTTCCAGTGCGAAAATTGGCAACCCCACCTGACAAGAGGAAAAACATGTATGAAGCCATGGAACCCAACGATTCCACTAACCACCACACTCCACAAAACAAAATGGATTCAGAAGTGTAGACTTACCCGAGAGAAGTCATGTGCCATGCCTATAGGACGAGCTATCTCACCTTCATAACCAACAACGCATCATCCTCATGGCGTTACACAACCTACAACAAGAAAACATATTGGAATTCACCGACAGAGTCATTAAGAAAGTAGGAAAATGTAGAACCTAATGAAACTGGGAAACCAAAACTAGAAAGCAACCTGACCTGTTTTAAAAGGAGCTGCCAAACTCCATGTGAGGGAGGCACCAGGTTCGCCCCTGTAGGGTGGAATAGGGAAGACCTCCAGCCTACAAATTCGTGAACAGAAGAAACCCATCCGGGAGCCAGGACCCAATGTATCGAATGAATACCAAAACCCAGTGCCACGAGACAGAAAATTCAGTTGGAGCAATGCCAACCGTTCGAAGGAATGGAGGGGTTTCCGCCATCGATTTGATCAGGAATCCCGAGGAAGGTGGTACCACTGCTGTGCCCATCAAATCAACAGTGCAGCAGAGTAATTAGCCGAAGATTAGCTAAGCTCGAGGTGGAGGCTTCGCTGTCACATTTTGGGTGAATCGCCGAGAAGTACTGTAATAGTACTCGCCAACTTTTATATCAACCCAAATACAAACCAGACCCGTAATGTAACTGGGTTGGCGTAATAAATATAGTCCGGTGGTAAAACGGGCTAATAACCAATAAATTGTTGCCTTGGGTAATTCTCAAGGTAAAAGATTTAATTTTCATGCTTTTCATGCTATTGTTATGGGGAGATATGACATATGGTATCAGAGCCAAGTTACAAAAACTGTGGCCTCTGGGAATTGGAACGGTTAGACTGATAGAAGATAATTTATTTCTATCTCAAGGAACAGTTAGAAATTCTTATGCATGACTACTCATCTGTATTTTTTCTTGTTGTTAAGGACAGGTGAAAGAGTGACATTATGAGGAGGGCAGACAGTGCATCACATAGGGTTGTAGTGGGTCAGGGACCTGCAGAGAATAACCCTGAATTATGGGTAAAACTTGGGGAGGAGGCTCGCAACACAAACCTTGAAATTTTGGAAACCGTGCAGGAATTAAAAAATGAAATGGCCTGATTGCGGGAGGATAACACAAGGTTGACAATGGAGCAAGAGAGGATTATAAAAAGACTTTTCGACAAGCAGAATCAGCCTCCATTGAATCCTAGCACCGAGTAGCAAGGAATGTCAAAAGAGCAGAATCACCACACAGAACACGAAGAGTCAAAAGGACGGGAAGAGGAACGATCTGACAATGTTTTCGAACAACAGACATCAAAGAGGCAATGAGTAGAGTTGCAAGGAGAATTCCATAAGATCGAACCACCATACTTTGACAGAGAACAAGAGGAAGCAGCGGAAGCATGGTTGATCAACATGAATAAATATTTCCAGCTATATGAATACGATACCAACCTTAAGGCATGGTTGGCCATCTTCCAATTATAGGGAAAGGCTACCCTGTGGTGGGAGGAAGTTAAGATGGTAAAAGGAGTAAGTGAACCGAACATCACTTGGGAGAAATTTCAGAGATACTTCAAGGAAAGGTACCTGACCGAACGTTTTTATGACGAGAAGGCTAGGGAATTCCATGATCTGCGGTTAGGATAGCAAACTATGGATGAATTTATTACTCGTTTTACTTCACTGCTCCGTTACGTGCCTTATATTCGGGAGGAGAAGGCTAAAGTGCAGAGATTTGTCAGTAGTCTACCTTTGAGCATGAGGGAAAGAATCGAATTTGACAACCCAAGGACAATGGACGAGGCTATTCGTAAAGCTCGAATCTGCTACCAGAAAAACAAGCAAAAGGGAGAAAATCTGGGTAAGAAATGGGTCGATAAGAAAAGCAATAAGCCGACTGGTGGTACTAAAGGAAATCATGGTGGAATTTGAAGGTAAACTCTTAGACCTTGCTGTGACTATTTTAATTGACCCTGGTGCAACATTAAGTTATATTAGTCCTAGAATTGTGAAGCACTATAAGTTGCAACCTGTTAAGTTTAAGGACCCTTGGCTAGTTTAGTTGGCATCAGGGGGAAAAATATGGGTAAATGCTAAGGTTAAAAACTACCCCTTAAAAATAACAGGATAGCCAGTTACAATAGATTTAAATGTGCTTCCTCTTGGCTCATACGATATATTAACTGGTATGGACTAGTTAGAAAAACATTGGTCCATAATTAACTGTAAAACCAAGACTATCAGTTATAAGGATGAGCTTGGAATTAAGAAGGAGATGCAGGGAATTAAGTGTCCAATGCAAATTCAACCCATAACAGCCTCCCAGTTAGAAAAATGCATTAGGAAAGGGTGTCAGATTTATGCCATCCAGGTGGGTTATGCCAACACAAAAGATAAAACAGCCGCTTTGGATAACATTCCCATAGTTCAGGATTTTGCTGATGTATTCCCAGAAGAGATTCCTGGCCTACCGCCCAAAAGAGACATAGATTTTACCATCGAACTGGTGCCAGGAGCAGCCCCAGTGTCCTGAGCACCCTACAGAATGAGCATACCAGGATTAACAGAGTTAATACAATTGCAGGAGCTGCTGGACAAAAACTATATTTGCCCCAGCGTGTCACCTTGGGGAGCCCTAGTGTTGTTCGTTAGGAAGAAAGATAGAACTCTTCGCATGTGTATGGATTATCGCCAGCTAAAAAAACTGACAGTCAAAAATAAGTATCCTTTACCCCGCATCGATGAACTGTTTGACCAAGTAAAAGGGGCAACATTTTTCTCAAAGATCAATCTGCGATCAGGGTATCACCAGATTAGAATTAAAGAGGAAGACATAGCTAAGATAACTTTTAGAACAAGGTACGGTCATTATGAGTTTGTGGTGTTACCTTTTGGATTGACCAATGCCCCCGAAACTTTTATGTGTCTGATGAACAACGTATTCCATCAGTATTTGGATAGGTTTGTGCTGATCTTCATTGATGATATTCTGGTTTATTCCCGAACTATGGAGGAGCACCAGGAGCACCTCAAGTTAGTATTGCAAACCCTTCAGGAACATAAATTATATGCAAAATTTAGCAAATGTGATTTCTTCAAGGAGAAAATACAATATTTGGGGCATATAATCACTAAAGAAGGAATCGTCGTGGATCCCGAAAAAATAAGGACCATGATGGAATGGCCCGTCCCCAAAGATGTGGCAGACATTTGATCTTTCATGGGGTTTTCAGGCTATTACAAACGGTTTGTGGAGGGATTTTTGAGAGTAGCTTATCCCATCACTTCCTTACAGAAAAAGGGAAGGGCGTTTAGATGGACCCCTGAGTGTCAAAGAAGTTTCGAGCAACTTAAATACTTACTCACCACCACACCTATTCTAAGCATCACTGACCCAAACAAGGATTATGTGGTGTGCACAGACACAAGTAAAGGAGTAGGAGGTGTGTTAATGCAGGAAGGCAAGGTAATAGCCTACGAATCAAGAAAATTGAAATAGCATGAGCAGAAATATTCTGCCTACGATCTAGAGTTAGCAACTGTGATTCACGCCCTGAAAATGTGGCGACATTACCTTATGGGAAGGAAATTTCTGTTATTAACAGATCACCATAGTTTGACAAATTACTTCAGCCAACCCACTCTAAATGCAAGGCAAGCATGGTGGGTGGACTTCCTAAGTGGGTTTGACTTTGAGATCAAGCATCTAAAAGGAAAGGAGAATCGCGTGGTAGACGCTTTGAGCCGGAAGTTGCAATGCTTGTATGAGATTTCTTGCAGCGAGGGGAAAAGTCCCTTCGGGGAAATGATTAAAAGGGCAGCCGAAAAAGATGTTGTTTATCAGCAAATAAAATAGCTGGTACAACAACCAACCAGCAAGGAAAAACAGTCGAAATATGCTTTGGATGCTGCTGGAATACTATATTATAAGGGAAGGCTATACGTGCCCAACTAGCACAATATTAAAAATCTGATATTGGATGAGTATCATAGGAGTCATTACGCTGGACACCCCGAATATCAAAAGATGATCACTACACTTCGAAAAGAATATTATTGGCTGGGTATGAAGAAAGATGTGGCTGGTTATTTGGCATGATGTCTACAATGTTAGCAAATTAAAGCTGAACACCAACTTCCTGCAGGCTTATTACAAGCATTACCCATCTCGGAATGGAAGTGGGAGACCATTTCGATGGATTTCATAACAAGTTTTCCTAAGTCAAAGAAGAATAACGACTCCATCATGGTGGTGGTGGACAAGTTTAGTAAGTCAGCACATTTTATACCGGTACAATCTACGTACAGAGCTGTGCAGGCTGCCCATATTTTCATGAAAAATATATTCAGATCGCATGGGCTACCAAAGGTAATAATCTCAGACCACGATGTAAAATTTACATCGGTCTTTTGGAAAACATTGTTCGAGGAGTTGGGGACTCAGTTGAACTTTAGCATGGCTTACCACCCACAAACGAATGGGCAAATGGAATGGGTGAATCAAGTGATGGAGGACATGTTAAGGGTGTATGTGATGCAGCAGCCACATAAGTGGGAGGATTACTTACACTTGGTTGAGTGTGCGTACAATATTGGTTATGATACGTCGTTGCAGATGAGCCCCTTTGAAGTATTATACGGGTGGAAGTGCCGCACCCCCTCAAGTTGGGGTGGACCAGAAGACAATCTAATGCTAGGACCAGAAATGCTTAAGGAAATGGAAGAGCTGGTTAAAAAGATACATGCTAATCTAAAAGCAGCACGGGATAGGCAAAAGAACTTCGCTGACTGGAAGAGGAGATTTAAGGAATATCAAGTCAGCAATCATGTGTACGTAAGAATCTAAGCAAAAAAGAGCACTTTACAATGGAGTGGGTGTGCTAAGCTAGCACCCCGATTCTGTGGATCTTTTCAGATCTTGGCCAGAATCGGACCGATAGCATACGATCTCGCCTTGCCAAGTCATATACGGGTCCACAATGTCTTTCATGTTTTTTTGTTAAAAAGATATGTTTACGATCCTAAGCATATAATCAGTTAGCAAGATATACAGGTAAGGAATGACCCGGTAGATAGTTTTAATAAATTCCATAATGGAAAAACTGACTGAGGATGTTGTTTGTGCAGGTAGAACCGAAAGGAGAAATCCAGGTCGAACCGCTGAGCATCCTCGACTGGAGAGAAGTAACACTGCAGAAGTGGGATATTACCCAAGTTAAAGTGCAGTGGCAGCAATTTGGGCCTGATGAGGCCACTTGGGAAGATGAAGAACTTATGAAAAGGACTTATCCAGGGCTGTTCATGGCTGAAAGACATTGGGACGATGTCCAATCTCAGGGGGGGAAGATGTAATGTCCCAGGAAAATTTGTAAATATTTTATTACCGTTGTAGGTAAATACATTGGACAATGTTATTATTTTTTGTTTTGATTAATAGTATTGTTAACTCTGAGTTTGAGAATTAATTGAGTAATATCAGATATTGTAACTTCTCATTGGGAAGTTGTTTTAACAAAAAAAAAAACAAAAAGACAGTTGCCAACATAAGGGAAGAAACCCTAACTGCCTTTCCCAACTGTAACCACCCAAGGAAAAGAAGGTGGGGGAAAATGAGAAGAACCATGCTGTGGGGACACACAGAGAAGGTTGGCAACATTATGCTAAGTCTGGTGATGACCAGATAGCATTGGGCACAAAGTGCAAAAGGGTTTGCTGAAGGTTGTGGTCTGGCAAACAAAGCTTGGGGGGAGATTTAGTCGTGCAGACAAATCTTGCGGACGGGAGGAAGACAAGCAGAGAACCGGAGGTTGTGAAGCTTTAAAAAAGAGAAGCAAATACTGAACATTTCAGGACATAGGTAAGTACAACTTATGACATACCCTATACTGCAAGTTACTGTGCTGTCGAAGAGCTCCATCAATGTTATCTGGTTAGATTCTGTTAAGAGGGCTCTATTTTCTATAATCTGGTTAGATTCTGTTAGAGGGTTTCAATTAGGGAACTCTATTATGGGAGAGTGTTATAGCAGGAAAAGTGACTATGGGTATGGAATAAACAAATAGCTCACAGCCGGGAAATGCAGATTTCATTTTATTTAAACAGGCTATAGGAGACCTATCGTACCTATTGAGTCACCAGTGTCTGTTCCGACCAGGTGAAAAATCCTAGGCGAAACCTGGGAGACTCATGTTGTAGATAAACCGAGGAATATCTAGCCATAAAATCATACCTGTAGCTATAGCCGAGACTTTTAAGGAAACTGGTAGTGTTCTAGACAAATTTTAGGAAGAAGTTGCAAAACAGCAAGCTAGAAATTATTCATCTTTCGGCAATTATAGTATTTACTCTTCTTTCAGCAAACATTAAAGATATTCTTTTTCGAACAATTGAAAGTAAACAAAACTGGAACATTTCTTTCATAAACAAGAAGGAGGGAGAAATTGCAGAACGAGACGTGGGCTAGCTGGAAAAATCTAACAAACACGAAGTCCATTGGATGTCAGAACCAGTCATACATTTATAGTAAAGCTACCCAGTAAGTCAGCATTGAAACAAAACAAAGGTGACCAGCGCTATTAACAGCGCCACTACAGGACCCTTGCGCACCCTAATGGGTTAGCCGCAGCCTAGGGTCTTCAACAGAGAACAAGTTGTGTAGAGGACAGGTTCCCCTTCCTCTATTCAGAAATGAGTACAAAACCATGAGAGCACAAAACCCCTATTATCGAGTACAACTGTTACCAAGATATTCACATTTAAATAAAATTCAAAACAATAGTAAACTGGTAATGACAAATAAGTTAACCCTTAACTCTGAAACTATCCAGTTTGTGTCCAAAACCGAAATGCATATAAATATAACGAGAACCAGAATCCAGTATTCAACTGAGGAAAGAACCAAACGCAGCGCAAAAGTGAGTATATGCACAATTTACATTTCTCCAAGTAAAAATCCATATATATATTTATAACAGAACAGAAAAAGGAGTAGCAACCCGTAGCTCAAATCCAATAGTTAAATGACTTGTCAATAGAGTTAAAATTCATATATATAACAAAATAGAGAAAAGAGCAGTAGGTTGTAGCTCATCTTAAGAGTCAAATGACTTATCAACTCACATGTACAGGTGAGGTCATAAACGTACATAAATTATACAATATAAGGCTGAGGCGAAGTCAGCACCACAATCCTTACAAAGACCCCTGCTCGAGAAAATAAAGCTGCTAAACTTAGAAAACAAGAACATAACTCTGACAGAGTGCATGCAGTCGAAACCCTTCACTGGATCGCAGCACTGTGGGAGGAAACTTCCATAAAAAAAAGGAAGGTAGAACGAAACCCTTTCTAGAGAGAAAACTGGCAACCCCACCTGACAAGAGGAAAAACATGTATGAAGCTATGGAACCTGGCGATTCCACTAACCACCACAGTCCACAAGACAAAATGGATTTAGAAGTGTAGACTTACCCAGGAGAAGTCATGTGCCATGCCTGGAGAAGGAGCTGTCTCACCTTCATAACCAACAGCGAGTCATACTCATGGCATTACACAACCTGCAATAGGAAAATGGATTGGAATTCATCGATAGAGTCATTAAGAAAGTATGAAAACGTAGAACCTAATGAAACTGGGAAACCAAAACTGGAAAGCAACTTGACCTGTTGTAAAAGGAGCTGCCAAACTGCATGTGAGGGAGGCACCAGGTTTGCCCCTGTAGGTTGTGGTGAGCTCCAGTATTGTAGCAATAATGCTACAACTCCTGGGGCTTCCTGTCTCTCATTTTATCAACCCGGTAGTTCGTACAAACTTGGAAGCGACGGTGCTATATGCACAAGTACTAGCTCTTGTCGCAGCTATCACTTGGTCAGCTGGCACAAGTCCGCTAGGGCTCAAGCCAACTTCTATAGGCTCTCAGAAGAAGCTTGCTAATTGATGGACGTAAGCTATTCTCAAAGGAAAACTACTCTACTTGACAAAATGGACTGAAAGCAAATCAAAGCATGTAAACCTAGGAAACCCTAATTTAACTAGTCTAACCTCTACAACGCAAAGAATATGAATGAAACCTCTACCAATGCTGTTGTTACCTCTAAGAAGTGAAAATGCATGGATCTAAGCTGCTTGCATCATAAAAGACATGTTTTTGTATTTTCCTTGAAGTGTGTGGAATGATTGTGATTTTGTGCTAACTAGGGTTTGGTTGTGCAGATGGGATGGAGAAGGAAGGAAAGCGTAGGACAGGTTGGGGAGGCTAGGAAAGGTCCCTAGGGATCCTTAGCATCCATCCACAGAGGTTCCTCGCATTCATATGCTCAGCAACCGAGAGAGTGGCCTCCTACAGGATGGCTGCAGGGGATCCTACAAGATACTCTGGTTTCTACAGGATGTCTACAAATGGCTACAGGATGACCTACCGTGAGTGTTTGGAGTGATGGAGGAGTAATGGAATGGTAGGGGGAGATGTGTAAGGTAGGAATAAGGCTGGTGATGGCTTTAGAAGTGAAAGAATAGGATGGGAAGTGAGTGTAGGGAGTAGGTTGGAAGGTAGAGGGCTATGTCAACGAAAGGGCTAGAGAATGGAAGTACGTGAGGAGTGAAAGACTTTGGGAGATAACAGA
Organism: Pinus tabuliformis; assembly: GCA_031772625.1. Classification (NCBI taxonomy): domain Eukaryota; kingdom Viridiplantae; phylum Streptophyta; class Pinopsida; order Pinales; family Pinaceae; genus Pinus; species Pinus tabuliformis. The sequence continues at coordinate 275,484,525 of CM062804.1, read as the reverse complement.
GCGGAGAAGAGGTCAAAGATGTGTTTGCAGGTGTGATCAAGGTGGAGGACGAAGTGATGGAAGAAGAGAAAGCAGTGTAGATGAAACAAATTCTTGTGACTGTTACCAAACCGAAAATGCATTAACCTAAGCGACCTGTGACATAAAATCAATGAACAACAATATAAATTGTGAAGGAAACTCATGCATGGCAGTGGAATGAAGAAGTAATGCTAAATATAAAAGTGCATGAATGGATCTAAGTAATGCCTCAGCCTACTTCCAAACAACTACAACAATTCTAACTGATAAAACCAATCTGTTTGACTTCTACAGGAAATCTAAATCAGCAGCTATACTCGAATGCATGTAAAGGGAAATGGAAACGAAATGCGAAAGGAACAATATTGATACAAAGGAAGGAGGCCTGAGCTCTCAGGTTGGGCCCAACCCCGAGAGCTTTAGGCTCCTTTAAAAACTCAAAATCTGATCCAAAACTGCTTGCTTTTATTCATAATCAAAAGTCTAATGTCATGCCAAAACTGGCTTACAAAGAGCAAAAACCAAATTGACTAACTAGCTGCTACGAAATGACTAACTACTAGCTACCAAAAATGACTACCAACTAGCTAACCAAAATGAGGCCCCAAGCCTTCTTATTTATACAATTTGAGGACCCAACAGTCCTCCTAAAAGTTAGGGACTTGGCTGCCCAAGACTTGTAGTTAACAACAGTCCAACTTGACTTGCTTGGCTGCCCTTGAGCTCATTGATTTGGTGGCCTTTGAACTCCGAGCTTATGGTGGAGAATTCGAGGTAAGGGTCCATAAATGAGGGGGACACCTTCCTACAAATCCTCTAGCTTGTTCTCCCACGAATTTGGCTGCCAAGTGCTCATTAAGACCTTCAATTTTGTCTCCAAGTTGACCAACAAGGCTACACAAAGCACCCATTAGATTTGTTGGCATAATGACTAACCAAATTCACTCTATTAACATAAAAATAATAAAAAACATGCAATAAACAAATGAGAATGGTGGACTAAGTCAAATTAGGAGGTTGAATGAGCCCAAATAATTGTACATTTTTGGGGCTCATCATCACCCCCCTGCTGAAAGTGTTGCTCATCCTCTGAGCAACCAAATCTCTCCCCTTGTCTTTGATGGCCTTGGTGACTTCCTTGGCTAGCATCTCGGCCGATTTCTCCTTTGGCTTCCCGCTTTTCAAACTTTCCTGTAGAAACTGTTCAATGGCTTCCTGTAGAAACAGTCTCTGTCTTCCTGTAGAAACAGTCTGCTATCTTCAATGAACTTCCCAAGAATAGATATTGCATGCCGAAGCTGGATGGGAATCACTGTTTTTCCATTGGTTAACCTTGATTCGCGTTTCTGTTCCTGACATGACAATACTTTCCGACTGCGGCAGCTTTCTTTGCTTCATAAAATGCTTACTGCAATAGCAAATATAATAACAGATTTGTATCCCACAGCCAACCCAAATATAACATTAGTTGCTGCTTCCAGTCCTGCATGAATCGGCAACATCTTGGACAGGGCTGTAAGCATTACTAGTGCAGTATTCAGTGACAAAACCAATAACAAGGCCAGACCACAAACCAATAGCACCACAGAAGAAAAGCTCCCAGTTCTTTACAACCTTCTGGGCACCAAAATTGAAGATAGTGAAGGATGAAGGCAATGCAACTAGGCTTACAGCAACAATGCCAATAGTCATCACTACTATGGAGATAATACGTTGCTTTTTCAATGCAGGCTCAATTTCCTTCACAACCTTGATCTCAAATAGGTTAGTTGCAAACAGAGTTGTGATTAAGCAAGCAATGATACCCATTGAACTAATAAGCAAGGGATAACACATGGCAGTAAGATCATGAGAGTTTTCAAATGATGATATGGATGCAACAACCAGAGCTGCACAGGAAGATTCAGTCATAGGACCCAAATAGATCTGATCCCATACCAGCGATATCTCCAACATTGTCACCAACATTATCAGCAATGACAGCTGGGTTGCGTGGATCGTCTTCAGGAATGTTCCTCTCAACCTTTCCAACAAGATCAGCACCTACATCTGCTGCTTTGGTGCAAATACTACCACTTCCGCTGCCAAACAGAGCCATGGAAGAACCGCCAAGACCAAATTTGAAGATGTTGAAATAAGTTTTGCTAACCATTTCATATATTTTTCTTCAAGATGTTCTGCTAATTTTCGTTTATCTCCATCTTGAGACAAGAAAAACAATAGTTCCACAGCATGAGCTCGCATTTCAGAGTACGTAACTTTGCAAAAAGGGAAGCAATACCTGAATTTGAATACACTTCGAGTGAATCACGTTGCAAGTGCAAGTTGACCAACAGCTGAGCACTCAGATTTCTGCGTGATTTTTGGAGTGAGGTGGCAGAGACATGTGTTGGCCATGCAAACGGTTATCTCCACTACAGTATTTAACTATGAACTATAGTCCTCTGCCTGTAATCACTTACCATCAAGCACGCTGAAGTTTAACTGTTCACCACTGCCCATTTTCAATTTTCTTCCTGAGTTGGCTGAGCACACGTGGCGTATCCACCCACCGAGCGCTGTTGAACTAGATGAGGGTGTCCAGTTGGCTGGCCACTGATTCTCTTAACCATAACCATCTCATTCGTTCATGCAATGCTTCGAATTACATTCATGCAACAGAGGAACAAGGTTAAGTCACGTACCTCGAAGTTGAATGGCTGCCGTGAGCTGTTGTGGGCTGTCATTGCTGCATGCATTTGATTTTATGGTTGCATGATGGCTTGGTTTCTGATTCATGGCTGGTTTTCTTGTGCAGGTGTCCTCTGGCCAGATGCATGCAACAAGAGTTCATTTCCACGTTCAGATCTGCATCCTGAAACTGCTGCCATTGAATTTCCACAGGACCAGACCTTCTTTTTGCCATTTCTCCCAAACGGCAAACCGGATTGAGCTGAAACTCGGTGGGCATGTTACTACCATCATGATGAATCTCTCATAGCAAATTCGTGATCAATGGATGCACGGATTTCGAGAAAATTGGAAAATGGCTTAAGATTTCAGAGCTCGATCTCTCGGAAACCGTGCATCGGAATTGGCTGAAACTGCTTGGGTAGGCTACTATCACCCACGTGCATCTCCCCATGAAACAGGTTTTGAAACGGATGCACGGTTATGGAGAAAATGCAAAAATGGCTGATGGTGATGGAGGCTGATTTCTTGGAAACCGTGCACCGGAATTGCATAAAACTGCTCAGGCATGTTGTCATCGACCTTGTACAATCCCCCATAAAATGGTTTGTCAAATGGATGCATGGTTCTCAAGTTATGGCAAAAACAAATTCTGCTCTATGTGTTTTTGTCTTCAAGGCACTTTGCATGTGCTTGCATGGGATGACAAAATGAATTTTGTTTGTGATGCAGGTATGGAGATGATGGAGGAGGAGCTGGAAGATGGCATGAGGGCTTCTGAACTTGAGGGAGCTACCATGCTCGCCAAACCACTTTTTGAAATGCATGCCTAGTTTCCCACAATTTCTACAGGAAGATCCTGTAAAAGCACAATGAGAAGCACAAGGAGGTGAAAAAATGATGGATGAAGGCAAGGGATGGACACACAAGTGCTTGTAGGCCTAATCAACAGATTCCCACCATTAGATTCACTTTTGAGATTGAATTTGGCTCGTCCAAAGGTTCTACAGGATGTTTCCTGTAGAAATACAGAGCATCCTGTAGAAAACACAGTTTTGAGGAAAGAAGCATAATGACATGAAAAGAATGATGGAAAAGGGGTGAGGAATGGAAACATGGATGTGGGTAGGCCTCATGGACATATTCCAAGCCTTCAGGTCCTCCTCGGAGATCAATTTGGCTTTTTTGTAAGCTTCCTGTAGAAGATACGAAACTTCCTGTAGAAGGCACAAAAACTCCTTTGTCTCTGATTTGAGTGCTCCTCCTATCATGAAACGTCCTTCTTTAACCTGCAATGTCATTGCTGCAACATGAAATGGAGATTAGCTTTATTTCTCTTTTTCTTTTTCTCTTTTTTTTTTTTTTGAAAAACAACTAGGGCGCCTCATGGAGGTTTTCACCCTAATTGCCTGCCTTGGGCGCCTCCAAGGGAGGTTTTCACCCAAAGATCTTATTCTCTTTTCTCTTTTTTTTTTCAACCCATTGACCGCCTCATGGAGGTTTTCAATCAATGAGCCAATCTAAGGCGCCTCCAAGGAGGTTTTCACCTTAGATTTCTATTTTCCTTTTTTTTTCATTTTTTCCTTTTTCTTTTTTCTCTTTTTTTTCTTTTTTTTCTCTTTTTTTTCCCTACCCTACCCTACTTGAAAAACAAAATCATTCTCAAGTATAAGAATACTTCCAATGGAGCCATGTGCACATCGAGATTAGAGAAAAAACGATGTGAAGGCTCGAAATGCATGCTTGGATAGGTATCCATATCTCAGGGACCAAATGATCTGACCTTGAAGGGATCAAACATAGCTGAGGAAGAAAGTACTGCTGCAACTTAGTGACCTTCTGAAACCATATCTCAATATAGCTTTGATATCCTTGGTTCTTTTGCTGATCTGGATCATTCTTCATGTCACCTTCTATCATGACCTTCTGATCTTCCTCTTGAGTACATGGAAGATTTGATGGTAACCATGAGGGATCTCTCTCGATCTCTGATTTAGATCTCTTTTCTTCATCAAGTGCAGCCCATGGTTCTTTGATCTCCTCTTTGGAATCTTCTTTTTCCTTTGGTCCTTCAATAGAATCTTTGTTTTGCAACACTCTTCCTGAGCTTTGGTGAACATCATTGAGCTCAAGAGGAGTCATTTGCACATGTTGTGCCTCAGATTTGCAATTGGGTTGAGCTGCTCCATTGCATGGTTTTGGAAATGGTGCCACGGGTAGTTGAGTGGATGATCCGGATTTAAACAGGAACGCAATAGATTACAGAGATAACCATAAATACAGAGATGCGATAACCATAAAAACAGAGATGCAGCGGAAATAATACTTCATTTCATTACTGTAAAATACTGAAATATGTTTACAAACAGAAATGGAAAGAAACCAGCTAGGGCGATGGTAGCTTATCTCTGAGAAGAGATGTGGCGGCTACATGCCTCTGAACTGTTCCGAACTGTGTTACAATGAGGCTCGAAGGCCTATTTATTGTTGAGAAACAATGGAAAACCCTTCACATCCCGAAACCTAACCCTTGGAAGATGAAACGCCAAATTGTGGGCCCCGTTTGGGTAAATTGGTACATCAATTTCCCGGGGTCGTAACTTTGGCATACGATCTCCGTTTGACGCGTACGATAGCTCGTTAGAAAGATCTATCCGAGTACTACCACTTTGGGAGGCAACATCGATCTACGACCCATGTTGCCCCAGAATCCCAAAAAAACGTCGTTTAGGGCCTCAAAACGGCTCCGGAAGTTCGGGACCCGAAAAAACTGCTAAAAATAGTAAACTGTGGTGTAATTTAGGAAACTGAAAAGACTGAAAGAGACAGTTGTGGGGGTCCAAATGGGTTGGTGGGTGGCCACCAACATCCACCTGGATCATTCCTCCCCCCTTAGGAAGCAATGGTCCCCATTGCGTTGAGTTCCTCCATCTGCTGAACTTGTCCTGCAATCTCTAATGTGTCCAGTGATGGTGGGAAGCATGGTCGACGATCGTCCACATTGAACACTTGGTGCAGGCGAATGAATGGAGGAATGATGTGCTCCAAAGAATTGTTCCCCATAGCCTTGGTACTGTTGTAAGGACCATGTCTGAGTGGTCTGAGCTTCTGATGGGTTCTGGTAAGGCGTTCCTTTTGTCGATGCAACCAGACTTTGTTGCCCACCTGAAACTTGTGTGGTACGCATGTGGGTGAGGAGAAGTTGTTCCTGTGTTTTGTCATGACCGTATCCCTTTGTTGCTGCTGCTGCGTGGAGGAACCCTTTGCAGGGGTCATGGATGTAGCAACGATCTTCCCCTTACTTTGGGAGTGAACCAGACAAATGAATTTCCTGGTCTGTGATATGAGCTTGCTGCCTTTCTTGGTAGTGATCAAAGATGTGGCGATAGGTGGGGCTACCTCTGGTATCCTGTATAATGAATTATTCAAAGAAATAATGACAGCACGAGGCCTGGACTCATACACAGCATGTCGCCTCCATAAGTATGGCTGGCCTAATAGTACATCACAAACATCCAGAGGTGTAACATCACACAATACCTCGTCTGTGAAGGGCTTGATGCTGTAGGGAAGGCGGCACTGCTGGCGAACTTTGAGATCTCGTCCTTCATGAAGCCACCCGATACTGTACGGCTGTGGGTGTGGTGTAGTCGGTAGGCCCAATCGCTTCACGACCTCTGCTGAAACCAGGTTCTTTTGGCTACCACTGTCGACAATGAATCGCAGCGGTGAACTCTTCACCCACATCTGTGAGTGGAAAAGACGCTCCCCCTCCTCTGGATCTTCGGGCTCATTTTTCTTGATCTTGGCGGTGGCAACAGTGGCACTGGGATCCGCATCAATGATCTGCTTCCCTTTGCCATTCCCCTTGTCGGGTTCTGGCTCAGGATCAGAACATGCATCTGATTCGGAAGCCTTCAACTCGGCCACCAGCGACTGCTTGGTCCGACACTCACTTGTGTTATGAGTGGGACTTTTGTGGAACTCACACCACTTTCCTGTGTCCTTCTTCGGCTTTGTGGTGTTGTTCTTTTCTTGTGGCTTCGACGGGTTATCTTGGGTCACCCCGCCTTGGCTTTGTCCTTTGGGCTTCGGATTTGCAGATCCAAAGTCTCGCTTCTTCTGTTTGAACTTTTGCTCGATTTTAACAGCGTATCGGTACGCTGTGCCGAGTGAGGGGATGTTCAAGAACCCCATCTCTTCCTGGATGTATCTGTGTAGGCAGCCACGGTATTTGAGTACCAGATGCAGCTCAGAATCTTTGATACCCAACTGTGTGCGAAGGGTATGAAAAATGTTTGTGAACTCTGGCACATCTTGGTCTCGTCCCTGCCGCAGTGTGGTCCATTTGATGTATTTGTCTTCATAGCTTCCGACAGGGTAATACTGCTCTTTGATGGCATCCCGGAATTCATTCCAAGTGGGTGCGGCTGAAAATAGTGAGCCTGTACTTTCGTCCTTCTGCTCGCAGTAGGTTTCCCACCAGTCCTTGACGTGGGGGGCTGCTTTAAGAAGAGCGAAAACAATCTTTTCCCGACTTGAAAATTCATGAACAGAAAAATACCCATCTAGCAGATCTAACCATTTATCTACGGCATCTGCGTCTATTTGACCCTCGAAGATGGGGATTTCAAAATTAACTTGTACCTTAAACGGTGTGGCGTTTCCAGAGTCGCTGTTGGAAGCCGATGCGTCGCCTCTGGGTAGCCGCTGAAGGATCTGCGCAAAGCTATCCATCATCGCATTCCTTTGCCGCTCGAGCGCTTCTTCGAGCAAGATTTTGATAGGATCTCCTGCTCCCTCGTCTTTCTTCTGATCCGCCATGGGAGGCCGTCGGGATTTGCGAGGCTGGTCTTGCAAAGGTTCGACCAGTTCAAGCCCTAACTCCTTATATCCCGACCTCGTTGGGGACATGCAAAGAAAAACAGAGAAAAAGCAGACCGCTCTGATACCACTGATCCGGATTTAGACAGGAACGCAATAGATTACAGAGATAACCATAAATACAGAGATGCGATAACCATAAAAACAGAGATGCAGCGGAAATAATACTTCATTTCATTACTGTAAAATACTGAAATATGTTTACAAACAGAAATGGAAAGAAACCAGCTAGGGCGATGGTAGCTTATCTCTGAGAAGAGATGTGGTGGCTACATGCCTCTGAACTGTTCCGAACTGTGTTACAATGAGGCTCGAAGGCCTATTTATTGTTGAGAAACAATGGAAAACCCTTCACATCCCGAAACCTAACCCTTGGAAGATGAAACGCCAAATTGTGGGCCCCGTTTGGGTAAATTGGTACATCAATTTCCCGGGGTCGTAACTTTGGCATACGATCTCCGTTTGACGCGTACGATAGCGCGTTAGAAAGATCTATCCGAGTACTACCACTTTGGGAGGCAACATCGATCTACGACCCATGTTGCCCCAGAATCCCAAAAAAACGTCGTTTAGGGCCTCAAAACGGCTCCGGAAGTTCGGGACCCGAAAAAACTGCTAAAAATAGTAAACTGTGGTGTAATTTAGGAAACTGAAAAGACTGAAAGAGACAGTTGTGGGGGTCCAAATGGGTTGGTGGGTGGCCACCAACATCCACCTGGATCATTCCTCCCCCCTTAGGAAGCAATGGTCCCCATTGCGTTGAGTTCCTCCATCTGCTGAACTTGTCCTGCAATCTCTGATGTGTCCAGTGATGGTGGGAAGCATGGTCGACGATCGTCCACATTGAACACTTGGTGCAGGCGAATGAATGGAGGAATGATGTGCTCCAAAGGATTGTTCCCCATAGCCTTGGTACTGTTGTAAGGACCATGTCTGAGTGGTCTGAGCTTCTGATGGGTTCTGGTAAGGCGTTCCTTTTGTCGATGCAACCAGACTTTGTTGCCCACCTGAAACTTGTGTGGTACGCATGTGGGTGAGGAGAAGTTGTTCCTGTGTTTTGTCATGACCGTATCCCTTTGTTGCTGCTGCTGCGTGGAGGAACCCTTTGCAGGGGTCATGGATGTAGCAACGATCTTCCCCTTACTTTGGGAGTGAACCAGACAAATGAATTTCCTGGTCTGTGATATGAGCTTGCTGCCTTTCTTGGTAGTGATCAAAGATGTGGCGATAGGTGGGGCTACCTCTGGTATCCTGTATAATGAATTATTCAAAGAAATAATGACAGCACGAGGCCTGGACTCATACACAGCATGTCGCCTCCATAAGTATGGCTGGCCTAATAGTACATCACAAACATCCAGAGGTGTAACATCACACAATACCTCGTCTGTGAAGGGCTTGATGCTGTAGGGAAGGCGGCACTGCTGGCGAACTTTGAGATCTCGTCCTTCATGAAGCCACCCGATACTGTACGGCTGTGGGTGTGGTGTAGTCGGTAGGCCCAACCGCTTCACGACCTCTGCTGAAACCAGGTTCTTTTGGCTACCACTGTCGACAATGAATCGCAGCGGTGAACTCTTCACCCACATCTGTGAGTGGAAAAGACGCTCCCCCTCCTCTGGATCTTCGGGCTCATTTTTCTTGATCTTGGCGGTGGCAACAGTGGCACTGGGATCCGCATCAATGATCTGCTTCCCTTTGCCATTCCCCTTGTCGGGTTCTGGCTCAGGATCAGAACATGCATCTGATTCGGAAGCCTTCAACTCGGCCACCAGCGACTGCTTGGTCCGACACTCACTTGTGTTATGAGTGGGACTTTTGTGGAACTCACACCACTTTCCTGTGTCCTTCTTCGGCTTTGTGGTGTTGTTCTTTTCTTGTGGCTTCGACGGGTTATCTTGGGTCACCCCGCCTTGGCTTTGTCCTTTGGGCTTCGGATTTGCAGATCCAAAGTCTCGCTTCTTCTGTTTGAACTTTTGCTCGATTTTAACAGCGTATCGGTACGCTGTGCCGAGTGAGGGGATGTTCAAGAACCCCATCTCTTCCTGGATGTATCTGTGTAGGCAGCCACGGTATTTGAGTACCAGATGCAGCTCAGAATCTTTGATACCCAACTGTGTGCGAAGGGTATGAAAAATGTTTGTGAACTCTGGCACATCTTGGTCTCGTCCCTGCCGCAGTGTGGTCCATTTGATGTATTTGTCTTCATAGCTTCCGACAGGGTAATACTGCTCTTTGATGGCATCCCGGAATTCATTCCAAGTGGGTGCGGCTGAAAATAGTGAGCCTGTACTTTCGTCCTTCTGCTCGCAGTAGGTTTCCCACCAGTCCTTGACGTGGGGGGCTGCTTTAAGAAGAGCGAAAACAATCTTTTCCCGACTTGAAAATTCATGAACAGAAAAATACCCATCTAGCAGATCTAACCATTTATCTACGGCATCTGCGTCTATTTGACCCTCGAAGATGGGGATTTCAAAATTAACTTGTACCTTAAACGGTGTGGCGTTTCCAGAGTCGCTGTTGGAAGCCGATGCGTCGCCTCTGGGTAGCCGCTGAAGGATCTGCGCAAAGCTATCCATCATCGCGTTCCTTTGCCGCTCGAGCGCTTCTTCGAGCAAGATTTTGATAGGATCTCCTGCTCCCTCGTCTTTCTTCTGATCCGCCATGGGAGGCCGTCGGGATTTGCGAGGCTGGTCTTGCAAAGGTTCGACCAGTTCAAGCCCTAACTCCTTATATCCCGACCTCGTTGGGGACATGCAAAGAAAAACAGAGAAAAAGCAGACCGCTCTGATACCACTGATCCGGATTTAGACAGGAACGCAATAGATTACAGAGATAACCATAAATACAGAGATGCGATAACCATAAAAACAGAGATGCAGCAGAAATAATACTTCATTTCATTACTGTAAAATACTGAAATATGTTTACAAACAGAAATGGAAAGAAACCAGCTAGGGCGATGGTAGCTTATCTCTGAGAAGAGATGTGGCGGCTACATGCCTCTGAACTGTTCCGAACTGTGTTACAATGAGGCTCGAAGGCCTATTTATTGTTGAGAAACAATGGAAAACCCTTCACATCCCGAAACCTAACCCTTGGAAGATGAAACGCCAAATTGTGGGCCCCGTTTGGGTAAATTGGTACATCAATTTCCCGGGGTCGTAACTTTGGCATACGATCTCCGTTTGACGCGTACGATAGCTCGTTAGAAAGATCTATCCGAGTACTACCACTTTGGGAGGCAACATCGGTCTACGACCCATGTTGCCCCAGAATCCCAAAAAAACGTCGTTTAGGGCCTCAAAACGGCTCCGGAAGTTCGGGACCCGAAAAAACTGCTAAAAATAGTAAACTGTGGTGTAATTTAGGAAACTGAAAAGACTGAAAGAGACAGTTGTGGGGGTCCAAATGGGTTGGTGGGTGGCCACCAACATCCACCTGGATCAGTGGAGGTGTGAAATTGAGATGGAGGTGGATGGCATTGTGATTGGGTAGGCATTTGAGGTTGCCTTGGTGGAGGAGGAGGCGATGGTTGTGGATGAGAAGGTGGTGGAGGAAAATGAGCGGGATGAGAGTTGTACTGGGGCCTCCACTCCTGATAAGGTGCATTCCACTGAGGCTGTGGCTGAGCATAAGAGTGAAACGAATGAGCAACTGGTTGGGAATAATATGGATCTGTGAAGGAACAAGGAGAATATGACCAAGGAGGAGGTGTAGACCAGGAAGGATGAGCAGGGGGGTCCCAAGAAGGCATGAAAGTGGCTTGATAATGGTCATAATAGGTCTCGGGTATCCCTTGCAGTTCCTGCTGGTAAGATCTAGGTCCATGCGGCCAACTTTGGTTCATGTAATAGAGTGATTCAGTGGCTCCTTTGGCTCTTTGATATGTAGCTTTGATTCTGGGCAAGGAAGGGCACTGATCTGTAGGATGGTATTCTTCACAGATGAAACACACTTCTAGAGGGTGCATTGGACATTCGTTCCTAGGATGCTTTCTAGTGCACCTAGGACAAAAAATGGCCAAAGCCCTCTTGGCTTCTTCTTGCTTCTTTTGGATCCGCAAGGTATCCAGTTGCATGGCAAGAAACTGCCTCATATCACTCTTGAAATCTTCGATCTGATTTTCAAATTCATCTTTGGACAAGATGTTGCTCCCAACATCTCTGCTTGTAGCCATTTGCTCCAGAGGAATGTTTTCTTCTTCTTCTCCCCTAGAGGTTCTTCAGATATGTCTTGATGTCCACCCAGGGGTTCTTTCATCACAGCCATCGAAGAAGAACGTTGGCTGTGTGAAGCAGTGGGGGTGTTGTGCAATCATTTTTCTAACTTATCTCTACTCCTACTAAGCATGAAATGAAATCTTTTTGGTTGATTTTTTTTTTTTTTTTTGCTTTTTCCTACTTCTACTTGCAAAACTGAAATAGATTGAACTGCAACTAACTATCTTGTGAAATTGAAATGAAAGCAGGAAAGGACTAATCTATTCTGCTCAAATGAAATTGCAAGAATGAAATGCTAGTCTACGCTTGCGGAATTGAAATGCTAATCTACGCTTGCAGAATTGAAATGCGGAATTGAAAGGGTATTCTAGGAAAGCAGGAAATGCTAATCTATGAAAGCAGGAAATGCTAATCTATGAAAGCAAGAAAGGTTAATCTACTTTTGCATAAATGAAATTGCATAATGGAAATGAAGTAAACTACTTAGAAGAAGGTTGTAGTAGAAAATAGAAGAATAGCAACAATCATCAATACTCTGCCGCTTCCCCGGCAACGGCACCAAAAAGCTGGTGAGCTCCAGTATTGTAGCAATAATGCTACAACTCCTGGGGCTTCCTATCTCTCATTTTATCAACCCGGTAGTTCGTACAAACTTGGAAGCGACGGTGCTATATGCACAAGTACTAGCTCTTGTCGCAGCTGTCACTTGGTCAGCTGGCACAAGTCCGCTAGGGCTCAAGCCAACTTCTATAGGCTCTCAGAAGAAGCTTGCTAATTGATGGACGAAATCTATTCTCAAAGGAAAACTACTCTACTTGACAAAATGGACTGAAAGCAAATCAAAGCATGTAAACCTAGGAAACCCTAATTTAACTAGTCTAACCTCTACAATGCAAAGAATATGAATGAAACCTCTACCAATGCTGTTGTTACCTCTAATAAGTGAAAATGCATGGATCTAAGCTGCTTGCATCATAAAAGACATGTTTTTGTATTTTCCTTGAAGTGTGTGGAATGATTGTGATTTTGTGCTAACTAGGGTTTGGTTGTGCAGATGGGATGGAGAAGGAAGGAAAGCGTGGGACAGGTTGGGGAGGCTAGGAGAGGTCCCTAGGGATCCTTAGCATCCATCCACAGAGGTTCCTCGCATTCAGATGCTCAGCAACCGAGAGAGTGGCCTCCTACAGGATGGCTGCAGGGGATCCTACAGGATACTCTGGTTTCTACAGGATGTCTACAAATGGCTACAGGATGACCTACCGTGAGTGTTTGGAGTGATGGAGGAGTAATGGAATGGTAGGGGGAGATGTGTAAGGTAGAAATAAGGCTAGTGATGGCTTTAGAAGTGAAAGAATAGGATGGGAAGTGAGTGTAGGGAGTAGGTTGGAAGGTAGAGGGCTATGTCAACGAAAGGGCTAGAGAATGGAAGTACGTGAGGAGTGAAAGACTTTGGGAGATAACAGAGCGGAGCAGAGGTCAAAGATGTGTTTGCAGGTGTGATCAAGGTGGAGGATGAAGTGATGGAACAAGAGAAAGCAGTGTAGATGAAACAAATGCTTGTGACTGTTACCAAACCGAAAATGCATTAACCTAAGCGACCTGTGACATAAAATCAATGAACAACAATATAAATTGTGAAGGAAACTCATGCATGGCAGTGGAATGAAGAAGTAATGCTAAATATAAAAGTGCATGAATGGATCTAAGTAATGCCTCAGCCTACTTCCAAACAACTACAACAATTCTAACTGATAAAACAAATATGTTTGACTTCTACAGGAAATCTAAATCAGCAGCTATACTCGAATGCATGTAAAGGGAAATGGAAACGAAATGCGAAAGGAACAATATTGATACAGAGGAAGGAGGCCTGAGCTCTCAGGTTGGGCCCAACCCCGAGAGCTTTAGGCTCCTTTAAAAACTCAAAATCTGATCCAAAACTGCTTGCTTTTATTCATAATCAAAAGTCTAATGTCATGCCAAAACTGGCTTACAAAGAGAAAAAACCAAATTGACTAACTAGCTGCTACGAAATGACTAACTAATAGCTACCAAAAATGACTACCAACTAGCTAACCAAAATGAGGCCCCAAGCCTTCTTATTTATACAATTTGAGGACCCAACAGTCCTCCTAAAAGTTAGGGACTTGGTTGCCCAAGACTTGTAGTTAACAACAGTCCAACTTGACTTGCTTGGCTGCCCTTGAGCTCATTGATTTGGTGGCCTTTGAACTCCGAGCTTATGGTGGAGAATTCGAGGTAAGGGTCCATAAATGAGGGGGACACCTTCCTACAAATCCTCTAGCTTGTTCTCCCACGAATTTGGCTGCCAAGTGCTCATTAAGACCTTCAAGTTTGTCTCCAAGTTGACCAACAAGGCTACACAAAGCACCCATTAGACTTGTTGGCATAATGACTAACCAAATTCACTCTATTAACATAAAAATAATAAAAAACATGCAATAAACAAATGAGAATGGTGGACTAAGTCAAATTAGGAGGTTGAATGAGCCCAAATAATTGTACATTTTTGGGGCTCATCAGGTTGGAATAGGGAAGACCTCCAGCCTGCAAATTCACGAACAGAAGAAACCCATCTAGGAGCTAGGAGCCAATGTATCGAATGAATAACAAAACCCAGTGCCACGAGACTGAAAAGTCAATTGGAGCAATGCCAGCCGTTCGATGGAATGGAGGGGTTTCCTCCATCGATTTGATTAGGAATCCCGATGAAGGTGGTACCACTGCAGTGCCCATCAAATCGACAACACATCAAAGTAATTAGCTGGAGATTATTTTGGGTAAGCTCGAGGTGGAGGCTTAGCTGTCACACTCCGGGTGAATCGCTATTAAGAGCGGACTGAGAAGTACTGTAACAGTACTCGCCAACTTTTATATCAACCCAAATGTAAGCCAGACCCGTAATGTAACTGGGTTGGTGTAATAAATATAGTTTGGTGGTAAAACCGGGTAAGAACCAATAAATTGTTGCCTTGAGTAATTCACAAGGTAAAAACTTTAATTTTCATGTTTTTCATACTATTGTTATGGGGAGATATGACAGTGTTATCACTTAGGTTGTCCTTAACCTCTTGAAAAGGATACGGCCGAGGTAACGACAGACCAACTTTGGACTGCAGGTTCTAGCCAACTTGCAATCAGAGAGGGCTCTCTCTTTTAGATTTAGCTTTCTTGAAAAGGATTTTAGGCTAGGTCTCGAATTCAAAGGGTTTTTGTTTTGTTTTTGGTGGGAAAATTGATGTTTTCAGACAGAGAGGCAAGGCATAGTCTGGAAGTTTCAAACCATTGGGCATGGAGTCGAGGAGGAGAACTACTGGTGCATTTCTTCGATCACAAGAGAGGGAAAGTGGAGCAAGATAGCTAAGCATAAAACAATATTTCAGATTAAAATGATGGGAAAAATGCTAAGTGATGAGAGGCAGTTAAGAATCTCTCAATCAGCTTAACAGAGGATGTAACAGAGCGCTACCTAGGGGCAGTAAAGAATCCCTAGATAATTGGCAAACAAAGGTGAATTGGGGTAAACATGAGCCAGGAGGAATTCATATTCATAACCAATTCAATCAGAGGAAAACATAAAGAAATAGCTGAAATTGAGCATAGAGAGTATTTAAACTAATTCTAGGCTATTCTTTCTTTCTGCTATTTAGATATTAGTAAACAATAAACAGAGGTGAGATGCACTTATTGCATCAGGCTGCAGGACAAGAATTCCATCTTCATATCTCCAAAAACATTCATTTACAACAGACAGTTTGCTCTCCAATCTTTCAGCAATCTTTGATTATAGAAAAAACTCAGGTATAGAATGCGAGTCTCCGGTGAAAATTCTCAATCAACCAACCCTTGAAACAATGTAGAGGACGGTATATATAGGGAAAACTATCTACAGAGTTCCTTTATTACATCTTGACCTAATCAGGTCATAAAGAAAAATGACTACTTAACCTAATCCTATCCAGAAATAAATGAAAAAAATATCTCGAGCTGCACTCAGGGCCACCATATCAAAACTGAATAAATGATGTTGTCTTTGGTGGCTTGCTGCAGTGTTTTCTGAAATGAATGTGTATGGGTTTCTGCATCTCTACTGTCTGTTTGCATTTAAAGCTTTAACTGTGATTTGAGGGCAAGGATGGGCTTATGCCTCTTGATTTGACTTTCTGGGGGGAGGCCCATCAATGTTCAGGTGCTTCGAGCCCCTAAAAATCTTCGGCTAATACTCTTTGGCTTCTCTTCTTCCTCTGATACTCTTTGGCAATAAACAGATGCTTTGCTGATGTGCTGTGTGTTAAATCATCATTTAATGGTAGCTGTTCGACCACTGTTTTCTGGTCCTCCCGGTAAGCTTCGCGAAGAAAAATGGGTCATTCGGCGCCTTTCGGGCCTGCTGGGGGCCACAAAATAAAAAGATTCCCCAGTCAAGCCCAAAAAATCTAACGATGAGCGATTTGCGCTATAAAAACTGCCTCAGAATCTGATTACGGGGCTCTGAAGTGCGATTTTTGCCCTTGGCGCCAAAAAGGTGCTGATGACATCAGCATGATGTGACGTTGTACGGCGGGTGACGTCAGCGATGACGTCAGCATGATGATGTGGCAGGATGATGTCAACATGACGTCATCATGTACGGACGGTGACGTGGCATGACACGTGGCAAGGGGCCACGCAGGCAGATGACTGGACATGTGACTGGGGAGAGGGGGTGACGTAAGCGGTGACTGTGCAGGGGGGTGACGTAAGCGATGACTGCGCAGGGGGGTGACGTAAGTGGTGACGTCACCGGGCAGGAGGCGGTAAATGGTTTTGTGGCGCACCACCTTTGGGGGGGAGCGGTTTTGTCAGAGGGGGCTCCACCACAGCCCAGGAGCTGACGCATCGTGGGAGATACGGCGGTAATACTGCCCATCTCCCGGACGCTAACGCTCGGGCATTTTGGAGATGGGACGGCCCGCCCACCGTTGATCTGCGGGGCGGGCGATCCAACGGTTGGCGGTAAGGATGAGGTGACGGCGGGTTAGGGCGGGAATATGCGCAGAATATTCCCCTTTAATACGGCGCGCGAGTAGTTTAGACTTAGGGAATGGGGGTTTTTGGGTTAAAAATGCGCGGGGTTTAATGTATTTATGCAGAAACTTTGGTTTAGGGGCGGAAAAGGGGGTTTTTGAGGGTTTAGGGCTAGGGGAGAGGCTATTAATCTGGCTAGGTGTCGGATTAATTCATTTTAAGACACGGATGGGCTAAAAACAGCCCTGGATGGACCGTTTTTTCCCGGACTTATAAAAATATGGCTATATTGCCAGGGAGGGGATATTCACATAGGGGAATTTTATATACAAAGTTTTAGTAGGGGAAGGGGGAAGACTGATAGGGAATTATATAATACTGTTAGTAGTTAATATGACGGTGATCAGCAAGCGCTAAGGTCAGGGACCTTAGGCTATTTTGAGGAAAAGACCTTGAAAATAAATAAAAATCCTTGAGTGAAGCAGATCTTCACCAAGGCAACTAATATGGATGATGATGAATCTAAGAGGAATCAAGCAGATCTTGACCTCTTTGGGAAGTTAGTAAGGGACTTGGGGAATTAGAAAAAGGGGGGAGTTAGTTATGTCCACCTTTGAGCTCCTTTGCATGAACACTGCCTGCACTGTGATCTGTAAAAAATATAACACTTTGTACCACAAAATTGATCATAAGATATCATTCTGCAACCACACAGCTACCTACCCAGCCTACTCTCCTAACATTTTTTCTTCTTTTTGGTTTGGGTGCACTTAGACTTGCAAACCCAGATTTACAATTTTTTCTTTTGAATTTTTCCTATCTAAATCTACACTTATTTCTGCCAGGGCTCAGATTAAGCAGTTGGGTCCCTTTGATTCTCTACCTATCTACAGATCTGCGAAGATTAAACTGCTTGGACAGATATCATTCTCTATATTCTAAAACAGAAAATTGAAACCTAGGGAGACCAAGATTAAACTGTTTGGACCTCCCTTAAATGAAAACTCTTCAAAATTGGAACAACTCATCAAAAATTGGAATCAACAGTGGCATTTGGACTAGTACACTCCATGGCTTTCTCCTTTGATCTCTTCTGGAAATATGGAACATTGCAGCTTGCAAAGTATGACATATTTGGCATGTGAAAATGTCAATCATGAAAAATGATACCCCGTTGCAATAGGAGGCTAACAGAAAATATTACAAAAAAAAATTTCAAGAAAAGAGAGAATGGAGCATCATGGATTCCCAATATTACATGTTGTGGATGAGCTTGACCTCTATCCTAAGAAAAACATTCAACTCAATACCTGTAAATGATATTTCTTGATGGGATCTCCAAAACCTCTTCATAATAAGCGTGGTTAGCACTAAATAATATTGTTATGACATAATATCATGTATCATTCATTAATGGATCGAGGCATGTTGAGGGGTGGAATTATGTGGGATCTCTAAAAAAACTCTTCTTAATAAGGGTGGCTAGGGCTAAATAATATTGTTATGACATAATATCATGTATCATTCATTAATGGATTAAGACATGTTGAGGGGTGAAATTATGCCTCTCCTAATTTATGTTTTGGCAAATACTTCATTTGAGGACCATTGTGCATCTTAATTTTACATCATATTTGTATATAGAGATAAAGCATTTTATGGATAAAATTCTTTAATTTCATTTATAATTGAGTCTTTTTTTTTTAGTATAAGGGAAATGTGTAAGTCCTCCACCACTCAATATGGAGTTGACATATATATTTTTATACTGGAGTATAAATGAAATGTGCTTAATTCATGCTATGTTAAATATAAATTTAACATGTAATATTTAAAGAAAAAATATTAAAAACATAAAAGTGTTAGCCATAAATAGAGTATTTCAATGTGTATAATAAACATTTTTTAAATCAATTTTATATAGAGATTTAAAGCAAATCAAAATAAAAAATTTCTTATATTTTTAATTTTATTTATGATTATTGTTTAAAAATATTTCAATATGTGATATACATAAAAGATTTGAAAACCTATATTATTTACTATATTTAAATTTAAACTTCATATATATGAAATAAAAAATAGAGTATTTCAAAATTAATAATAATATTTCAATATCTATCTTAAATAAAATAATTTATATTAATTATCCAAGTATTAATTTATATTAATTATACAAATATATATATACATACAAAGAAAAATATTTCTATCTAATTCTATTTCTATCTAATTCCTAATATCTTGTACATATGCAATTTATTCAGTTATTGGTGTATTCCATTTAAAAAATATTAGGAGAAATACTAATATTAAATGTAAAATAAATATATATATCAAATTTATAACAAATATAACAATATAAAAAATATAACAAGTATTTCAATGTCAAATAATTGTAAATCGAAAATATCTTTTTTATAAATATATTTTTTTTATAATAAGAGATTATTCTGCTTTTAATCTTATTCTACATTCTTAACGTTGGAATTAAATAGAAAAAGAAAATGAAAATGAAATATTCAAAATTATTTGCAAAAACATACTAATATTCTACATTCTTAACGTTGGAATTAAATAGAAAAAGAAAATGAGAATGAAATATTCAAAATTATTTGCAAAAACATACTAATAAAAATTGAAACATTTAATAAAGCAACCATCGAGGTAACACAAACTCATTATAAATACACCAAAATAAAAACGAAAACATTTAAGAAATTGATCATTAAAATTGTCAAAGCATGTCATAATTAAAAACAGAAGGTTATTGAAATATTCAAAATTGTTCCGATTGTCTATAAATAGCCATTGAAACAATTAATTAACTATAAATAAACATTCAAACAATTAATCAAAAATTAACATTAGTAAAACATGTCATAATCGGAACCGTAAAGCAAATGTAAACTAAGTGATGGAGTCCGGTTGTTATCTAGATCCATGCCTGTATCCTGATATAGTTATATATAACTAGGCTCTAGGATGTTATTAGTATTATTCAATCTAGCGCCTGCGACTTAACATCCGATGCACCAACAGCCCTCAAGCCGCTATCGTCGGTACAATATTGGCAGCAGTCATAGGCGTCGGCGGGTTCTGTACCGTCTTTCCGGCGTGTTAGTGGCACCTTGTGCCGCACAATTCGCAGCACCCCGCACTCCTTGCAGCACCAACAATCAGGGTCGTGATCATACTGACCCTTCCTGATCGTTGCTAATGGCCCTAAACAAGGGGTCATCAATTTTTTTTATAATTAGTAGCAGTTTTCAGTAGGGGAGAGAATCCCTGCTGAAGAATCATAATACATTTTATATTGTAGAAGCTAACAGATTCATTATACAATATTTATCCCGAAAGGGAACAAAATACGTCATCATACATCATCATCGACCAGAATACGTCATCATCAATCACATTAAGTCATTAACTGAACATCTAAATGCTACAGCAGCAATGCCATCCCCCAAGATTCAAACGTGGTTAGGGGTGGGAAAGCCAACCGCCCCAATCACCACATCATGAACTTGCGAAAGCCAACCGCCCCAATCACCACATCATGGACGCCCGGTGCATATATATATATATAGTGTACCCGGATCTCCTTCAGACCAATTTTGTTTGGAAATTGCATGCATTAGACAGACAAAACAGCCACCACTGATTCAGTTTACCCAATGATGGCGCCCGCGTTGCCGGCTGGTTTACAGAGTCACCATCACCAGCCGTAACAGGAGATAGTATGAAGAGGGTAAAAATGCAAACTCCAAACACTAATACCATCTTCGAAACCGCAATTGATATCGATCCAAAAAAACAAAAAATCGAACAAGAAAGAAATGAGATGAGATGGTGAAGAGAACGAGTTGGTGTAAAATTATAAATAATTCCAGAAAGAAAGAAATGATATGAGATGGTGAAGAGAACAAGCCGGGTGGAGGTATAAAAAGAGAGATAGAGCCAGGCAGGAATTAAATAAAATAAAAATAATAGTGAGATAGAGACAGGCAGGAATTAAACAAAATATTAGAGATAGAGCCCAGCAGGAATTATTTTGGTCAATGCTGTTTTATTAGTTTAGTATTATGTACATGTCAATTAAAGTTGTATTTAAAATTAATAAAATAATATATAAAATAATAAGTGAGTAATTATTTTGGTCAGTGCTGTTTTATTAGTTCAATATTATGTACGTGTCTAACTAAAGTTATATTTAAAATTAATAAAATAATATTTAAAATAGTAAATTAGTAATCATAAAAAAAATATAAAAAAAATATTTTAAATTGGATTCTAAATTTATATCTACTTTATATACCAATAAAATAATTAAATATAAAAAAACTATTTTTAATATAAAAATGATATACAATTGCAAGTGATGCACAAATAAAATTATATTTAAAACCAATAAAATAATAAATTGATAGACCCAGTCAGGAATTAAATAAAATAATAGAGAGATAGAGATAGGTAAGAATTAAATAAAATAATTGAGATAGAGCCAAGCAGTAATTATTTTGGTCAATGGTGTTTTATTAGTGCAGTATTATATACATGTAGAGTAAAGTTATATTTAAAATTAATAAAATAATATTTAAAACAATAAATTAGTAATCATAAAAAGTTATAAATAAAATATTTTAAATTGGTTTCTAATTTTATATTTACTTTATATACCAATAAAATAATTAAATATTAAAAAGCAATTTTTAATGTAAAATAATATACCATTACGAGCCATGCAAAAATAAATTATATTTAAAACCAATAAATTATATTTAAAACCAATAAAATAATAAATTGATAGAGCCTTTTAGGAATTAGATAAAATAATAAATTGATAGAGCCTTTTAGGAATTAGATAAAATAATAGAGATAGAGAGAGACATGAATTAAATAAAATAATAGAGATAGAGCGAAGCATGAATTATTTTGGTCAATGGTGTTTTATTAGTTCAGTATTATGTACATGTCAAGTAAAGTTATATTTAAAATTAATCAAACAATATTTAAAACAATAAAAGTAGTAATCATAAAAAGTTATAAATAAAATATTTTAAATTGGATTCTAAATTTATATCTATTTGATATACCAATAAAATAATTAAATATAAAAGAAAAATTTAATATAAAAAAGTATACAATTACTCGTCATGCAAAAATAAAATTGTATTTAAAACAAATAAAATAATAAAATAATAATTGTAAATAAAAGTCACAAATCAAATATTTTAATTTTACATCTATTTTATATAAAAGAAATAATTGAATATAAAAAAACTAATATAAAAGAAATTTACAATTATTTGTTTATACTAATCATGCAAAAATAATATCATTTTATATTTAGTCAATATGTAATAGTTAAAGTAAAACTATATTAATAATAAACAAATTATTTTATTGTTAGCAATAATTAAATATTTCAAAGTCCATATAAAATAACATAATTTTATATGGAGAAATACATAATAACAATTTACTAGTTCTTCATTTTTCATCTAAAAGATATGTGTAAATTATTACATTGTTAATTTATAATTGATATAGCAGATTTAAATAATATTAATAATAAAAAGAAATATAAATTATATATAGGAATAAGTTTTATTTCACTAATAAAAATTTTAGAGATATTTGGACTTTATTATTTTTTTATAAGATATAGATATGTAAATCTTTAAATATTAATAATCTATATATATGTACATGCGTTTTCTACAAATTAATCTTAATTATTTATATATTATATAATACTCAATAATTTATATATATATATATATATATATATATATATATATATATATATATATATATATATATATCAACTTATAAGTTCTTTAGCTAGATTTTTAATTTATTTATTTTTAGTATGATGTTGACCTGCCATATTTTAAATATTAATAATTTTATATATAAAAGAGTCATGTGTTAACATTTTAATACTTTAAATATAAAATATAAATAAAATATCTTAATGTCAACTATATATATATATATATATATATATATATATGTGTGTGTTAAATAATTTAGTATAGAATTTATACATATAAAGATAGAATTCTTATTCTATAAAGAGGTTTTTTTGGGGGAGATTTGTAATTGATTGATTTTTAATATGAGGATCACATGTAACACTTTAAATATTTACAAAAAAATAATTGTGTATCTATAAAGAGAGTCCTATGGATAGATGTCTTATACATCTAAATATCATTGGTTTACATATTAAGTTTTTAATGTGTACAATATGAATTTCAAATAACATATTTCAATGTCAACTATGTATATATTATATAAAAAAGAAAAAAGAAAAAATATATAGATATAACAACATTTTAGAAGAAAAAAATGAAGTGTATGAGAGGCAAAAGAAAATAATATAGAGTTTGTAAGATCTCAGAGGTTAAAATATTTAAGAGATCTAGCACACTTTAGCATTCTGATTAAAAAATAAATTTTCAGCAAGAAAAGGAAGAGAATTGGATCTAAAATGTAGCCACTTTATTTAATTAATAACTGAAAATAATACATGCTACAATGATTAACATAGAAACCCTTGCCAATGGCATGCAAGGTTGCTCATCAACAATGTGATCAACTGAACTCTAGAGCACACTTTTAGACCCTAGATGGATCCACTAGCCAATTACACCCATGAGGCTTTCGTCCCTATGATCAAACTAGAACTGAAAATAATACATGCTACAATGATTAACATAGAAAACCTTGCCAGTGGCATGCAAGATTGCTCATGAAAACTGTGATTAACTTAGCTCTAGAGCGCACTTTTGGAGCCTAGATGGATTCACTAGACAAATTACACCCATGAGGCTTTCGTCCCTGTGATCAAACTAGAACCGGACATGCCAAGCTATAAACAAGCGTAATAAGGTAGATAGCTGAGGATAATGCAAATGCCTAGCTCCTAGCACCTTTTATAGGCTTGATGGACTCTAGAAACCTTATTTTATTATTGTCCTTTGAAAAATTAAGGAAAATACCATGAGAGATACCAGGGGCGAATAACACAGTAAATACCATGGGTGGTTTACATCTATTTTGACTCTATCAAGGAATGTGGATATTATAAATCCTTCCCCTCAAAGATTTATTTCCCTCAAGTAGTACACTTCTATAAAAAACAAAGAAATATGTTCATTAATACCGTGAATCAGGATAATTTACAAACCGATGTGTTATCCAATGTCTCCATCCTAAATGATCTTGAATGGATCCCTTAATAATTTTATATATAATAGAGTCATGCGTTAACATTTAAATACTTTAAATATAAAATATAAATAAAATATTTTATTATCAACTATGTATACATCATACAAAATTATATATATATATATATATATATATATATATATATATATATATATTATTAGTTAAACAATTTAGTATAGAGTTTATATATATAAAGATGGAATTCTTATTGTATAAAGAGGTTTTTCTTGGGGGGTGTTGGGTCCCTATAATACTAGTGATTACCCCATTACTATTGTAGTTATACCCCTTATTTATATTGTTGTGCCCCTATTACCCCCATGTTGTTATTTCTGTGCCCCATAGAATCCCTCTATTGTTATTTTTGTGGCTTTATATTATTATTGTTAGGTCAGCTGGATTATATTCTGACTCCTTAGACTCCTATATATAGAAAGGAGGTTTTGTCATTTGTATCATCAAAGAATTGTTCATTTATGTAATGTAAAGGAGGTTGTCCCCTCGAAGAGGCTAAATTCTAAGGCATTGATCTATCTTTTCTATCTTTTCTTGAGCTGGTTTCATAACATTTGGTATCAGAGCTTTGGATTCTAGGATTTCGCTGCTCCAAATAGGTCATCGTGGCATTTTCGCTATAACTTTTTTCTGTAACATTTCAGAAGTCGCAAGAAAAACCCATTTGATAATAAATTTCACTAAACCTTGGGTCTAAATTTTAGAGCTTTTCGCGCGACATTTGCGGAGATATGATATGAGGAAGTTTGTCTTTTTGCAGACTCCTGAATTACATTCAAAACAGGTGACCTGGGGAAAATTTTCATAACTTTCTCTCTGGGGATCGGATTGAAATTTCATAAGAAGGTGCAGAAAGAGGACGGACTGTAGTTTCTTGCATGTGTGTTTCAGATTCAAAGGTTGAAACAGTGACTCGTGGCACGCCGTACAAGTTTGCTCTACTGAACTAGTCTAAAAGCAAGTCACTGTGGGAGATTTCACATAACTCTTCCTTGGAGAATCCAATTTGGGTCAGACTTGTGGCATTAGAAAGAGGACGCAGAAGGCTACTATAGGTCACAATTTCAGAATTGGATGATCTGAAATTACAGAGATACATCAGATTCAATATCAGGCTTCTATAAAGTGAAAAAAAAGGTGTGTAGTTTTTTTTAAATTTTTGTGTAAGATTGGTTTAACGGAATTCAAAGGGCATAGTAAAGCATTATTATCGGTAACTGATCCCATGAGGAAAGAAAATGCAAACACCTAGTAAGGAACCTGAAAGCTCTAGCATGACTCATGAAGAAGAGGAAGAAATGCTACATGATATATCAAAATTACAAGAACAAGTGCAACAAATGTCACGCTCACAAAAGCTAACAGAAGCTAAGATAAATGGCGTGGAATATAAGATAAATGGTGTGGAATATAAGATAAAGGGCATGGAAGCTAAGATGGATGATTTGAACACAGATTTGAAGAGAGACATGGTAGATTTGAATACAGATTTGAAGACAGACATGGACGAATTGAAGATAAATATGAATAAGTTGCTACAAGAAATGGGCACTAAGGATGAAAGGGTACTAAAGGAAACTCATGATGAGAATAAAAGAAATGTTAATCATGATTCCATAGATGCTAATGTTGGATCGAAGACTCACCATATTCCAAAAATCGATATGAGGAAGTTTGATGGCAAGGATCCTGCCACATGGATATTACAGATGGAGCAATTCTTCGATCTCAATAATGTGCAAAACACACAAAAGGTACGTATGGCAACTGTATATTTGGAACCAAATCAGTTTGTATGGTATCAATGGCTTTGCTCTCGTAAAAAAATTATCACTTGGGAAATTTTTACGGAAGAATTGATAGCACATTATGAAGATACAAAAAGCAACACTTTTTTTAGCCAATTGATAAGTCTCAAACAAAAGGGTTCAGTAATGGAGCACATTGAGGAGTTCCAAAAATTGAACATAAGGGTAAAAGATATTCCAGAGGAGCATAGGATTGATGTGTTCATAGGGTCTTTAAAGGATAATATCCAACATGATGTTCGCCTTTGGGAACCTGATTCATTAGAGAAGGCATTCAGGTTAGCAAGAAAAATGGAAAGCAAAATTATGGCAACCAGGAAGCATACCACTCACAACTATAAAGACGGAAGTGTTGTTGCCCCTAGTCTTCCACAACCTATAAGGTTGACACCACAACAATTGGAAGAAAAAAGAGCAAAAGGGCTTTGTTACAATTGTGATAGCAAATACACTAAAGGTCATAAGTGTGCTGAGAAGAAATTATTCTACATAGATTGTGAAGAGGAAGAAGAAAAGGAGCAAGAAAGGTCAAAAGAAGAAGATATACTCCAGGAACAAAGCCTAGATGAAGAACAAATAAATCCGACCATATCTTGTAATGCATTGGCGGGAATTACCACTCCTCAAACCATCAAGATAGAAGGACAAATCAAGAAGAAAAAGGTAATAGTGTTGATTGATTCAGGAAGCACCCACAATTTTATTCATTGTAGGGTAGCAAAAGAATTGAATTGCTTCCTATATCCAGCACCAGAGTGTCAAGTGATGATTGCAAATGGAGGAACAATAAATTGCTCTGGAAAGTGCCATAATATCAAGCTATCCATGGGAGAATATGTATTGACTAGCCCAATGCTTTCCATTCCAATGGGAGGTGCTGATGTTGTACTAGGAGTCCAATGGCTACAATCCTTGGGTACAATAGCTTTTAATTTTCAAGAACTTTTCATCAAATTTTCTACGGAAGGAAAGGAAGTTGAATTAAGGGGTATTGCAGGGAAACCAGGAAAGATAATCAGCTCTAATGGTATGACAAAGCTTCTAAAAAAGGAGCAAAGAGGTGTAATTGCACAATTATGTTCGCTAGATGTTTCCACATCGGAATCATCTATTTCTCCAGATCTCCAAAAAGTCCTGGACAATCATTCCAAGGTATTTGAGACTCCCAAAGGTCTCCCACCTATGCGTGATCATGATCATGCTATTCATCTGATTCCAGGAAGTGTTCCTCCAAACATCAGGCCGTACAGATATCCCTATGTCCAAAAAAGTGAAATTGAACGTATGGTTGCAGAAATGCTAGAGGCTGGTATAATTCAACCAAGTCAAAGTTCTTTCTATGCTCCAGTAGTATTGGTGCACAAGAAGGATGGATCATGGCGCATGTGTCCGGATTATAGGGAGCTCAACAAGCTCACTATTAAAGATAAGTTCCCCATTCCTGTCATTGATGAATTACTGGATGAATTGCATGGATCAATTTACTTCACCAAGTTGGATCTTCGTTCGGGATATCATCAAATCAGAATGAAGATTGAAGACATTCCGAAAACGGCATTTAGAACTCATGAGGGTCATTATGAATTTTTGGTCATGCCTTTTGGCCTTACCAATGCACCTTCAACATTTCAAGGTTTGATGAATTCAATTTTCAAACCATTCCTTAGAAAATTTGTGTTAGTATTTTTTGATGATATACTAATCTACAGCAAGTCTTGGAAGGATCATGTTGAACATGTTGACAGGGTGCTACAACTATTGGAGGAGAAACAATTATATGCAAAAAGATCCAAATGTTTCTTTGGAGTCCAGGAGGTGGAATATTTGGGTCATATTGTATCTCATGAAGGAGTTAAGGTAGACCCTAGCAAAATTAAAGCCATTAAGGAATGGAAAATCCCCACATCCATAAAGCATCTGCGAGGATTTCTTGGGTTGACAGGGTATTATCGCAAGTTTGTTAAGAATTATGGGAGAATAGCAGCACCTCTAACAACATTATTGAAGAAAGATGCATTTTCATGGACTCCGGAAGCAACAAAGGCCTTTGAACATCTTAAAGAGGCAATGTGCCAAGCACCGGTCTTAGCTACACCGGACTTCACAAAAACCTTTATTGTGGAATGTGATGCTTCAGGAAATGGAATTGGTGTTGTTCTAATGCAAGATGAAAGACCCATTGCTTTTGAAAGTCGTCCAATCAAGGGAAAGTTTTTAAGCAAAGCTATTTATGAGAAGGAAATGTTGGCAATACTCCATGCACTTAAGAAATGGCGACCCTACCTAATGGGAAGACACTTCAAGGTAAAAACGGATCATGATAGCCTTAAATACTTTTTAGAACAAAGATTATCCTCTGAAGAGCAACAAAAGTGGGTCACAAAGATGTTGGGTTATGACTTTGAAATCATCTACAAAAAAGGGAAGCAAAATGTGGTGGCAGATGCACTCTCAAGAAAGGATGAGGATGTGGAAGCATTGTTGTGTGCCATTTCTATTATCCAACCAGATTGGATAAACGAAGCAAGGGAGGAATGGAAGAATGATGAAGAAGTGTGGGCACTTATTCGAAAGCTACAACAAGATTCCAGTACGTCTGATACATTTAGCTGGCAAAATGATTCGTTATGGTACAAAGATCGCTTATACCTCTGTAAGAATTCCCAGCTAAAACAAAAGATTCTTATGGAATTGCACACTTCTCCCTTAGGAGGGCACTCAGGATTTTTAAAAACTTACCACAGGGTTAAGAAGGAATTTTTTTGGGATGGCCTTAAATCAGATATTCAAAAGTTTGTGGCGGAATGTTTGGTTTGCCAACAAAATAAAGTTGAAACAATTAAGACACCGGGTCTATTACAACCTTTATCCATTCCAAGCCAACGTTGGGAGGAGGTTTCAATGGATTTTATCACAGGTTTACCCAAGTCTGAGGGAAAGAGTGTCATCATGGTGGTAGTTGACAGACTTACCAAGTATGCACACTTTTGTGCATTATCACATCCATTTAAAGCCAGTACAGTTTCTACTGCATTTATGGAAACAATTCAAAAGCTACATGGAAACCCAAAGATTATTGTAAGTGACAGAGATCCCATTTTCACTGGAAATTTTTGGACAGAATTATTTTCTTGTCTTGGTACTCAGTTAGCTCATAGCTCATCTTATCATCCTCAATCTGATGGGCAAACTGAGATAGTAAACAAATGTTTGGAAGGATATCTTCGTTGCTTTGTATCTGATAAACAGACACAATGGGTCAAATGGTTGCCTCTGGCTGAATGGTGGTATAACACTTCCTTCCATACAGCAACAAAAATGACCCCATTTATGGCACTTTATGGGTATCAACCACCATCCATCACATCATATTTAAGAGAAAATTCTAAGGTTCAGGCAGTGGAACATCACATCGAACATCAACAACAAGTCCTCCAACTCTTAAAGGATAACCTCGTGTTGGCACAAAATAGAATGAAACAACAGGCAGATCAACATCGCAGTGAAAGAAGTTTTGATGTAGGTGATTGGGTATTCCTACGGCTACAACCATATAAGAAAATGTCCCTAAAGCAAGCTAAGAAGGATAATAAATTATCACCAAAGTATTATGGTCCGTACAAGGTGTTGCAAAAGATTGGTACTATGGCATACAAATTGGAGCTTCCTGCAGCTTCTCGATTGCACCCAGTTTTCCATGTTTCATGTTTAAAGAAGGTTATAGGCGACAAGCTCCCAGTTCAAACAATATTGCCAGAACTTGACGAGGAAGGAAAAATTATATTGGAACCGAAAGCAGTCACAGAAACAAGAACTCGACAGCTACGAAATTGATCAATTTCAGAGTATCTTATCAAGTGGAAGAACTTATCCGCTGAAGATTCCACATGGGAGGATGAGAATTTTATGCAGAAGTATCCAGAACTACTCAAGCGTTGAGGACAACACTTTTTTGAAGGAGAGGGGCATGTTGGGTCCCTATAATACTAGTGATTACCCCATTACTATTGTAGTTATACCCCTTATTTATATTGTTGTGCCCCTATTACCCCCATGTTGTTATTTCTTTGCCCCATAGAATCCCTCTATTTTTATTTTTGTGGCTTTATATTATTATTGTTAAGTCAGCTGGATTATATTGTGACTCCTTAGACTCCTATATATAGAAAAGAGGTTTTGTCATTTGTATCATTAAAGAATTTTTCATGTATGTAATGTAGAGGTTTCCCCCTCGAAGAGGCTGAATTCTAAGGTGTTGATCTATCTTTTCTATCTTTTCTTGAGCTAGTTTCATAACAGGGGGAAATTTGTAATTGATTGATTTTTAATATGAGGATCACGTGTAATAATTTAAATATCTAAAAAAATAATTGTGTATATATAAAGAGAGTCCTATTGATAAATATCTTATACATCTAGATATCATTGGTTTACATATTAAGTTTTTAATGTGTAGAATGTGAATTACAAATAACATATTTCAATGTCAACTATGTATATATTATATAAAGAAAAAGAAAAAATATATAGACATAACAACGTAGCCACTTTATTTAATTAATAACTGAAAATAATACATGCCACAATGATTAACATAGAAACCCTTGTGAATGACATGCAAGGTTGCTCATCAACAAAGTGATCAACTGAAATCTAGAGCACACTTTTGGACCCTAGATGGATCCACTAGACAAATTACACCCATGAGGCTTTCGTCCCTATGATCAAACTAGAATCGGGCACGCCAAGTTTTGAACAAGCATAATAAGGTAGATAGCTGAGGATGATCTAAATGCCTAGCTCCTACTCCTTTTTACAGGCTTGATGGATTCTCTAGAAACCTTATTTTATTATTTTGCCTTGAAAAACTAAGGAAAATACAATGAGAGATACCATGGGTGAATACCATAGTAAATACCATGGGTAGTTTATGTCTATTTGACTCTATCAAGGAAAGTGAATATTACAAATCCTTCCCCTCAAAGATTTATTTCCCTCAAGTAGTACACTACTATCCACAACAAAGACACATGTACATTAATACTGGGAATTGGGATCACATACAAACCAGTGTGTTATCCAATGCGTCCATGCTAAATGATTTTGAATGGATTCTTTAATAATTTTATATATAAGAGAGTCATGTGTTAACATTTTAATACTTTAAATATAAGAAAATAAATAAAATATTTTAATGTCAACTATGTATACTTCATAAAAAATTATATATATATATATATATATATATATATATATATATATATATATATATATATATATATATATATATATATATAGTTAAATAATTTAATATAGAATTTATACATATAAAGATAGAATTCTTATTCTATAAAGAGGATTTTTCGGGGGGACATTTGTATTTATGTAACACTTTAAACATTTATAAAAAAATAATTGTGTATATATAAATAGAGTCCTATGGACAGATGCCTTATATATCTAAATATCATTGATTTACATATTAAGTTTTTAATCTGTAGAATGTGAATTACAAATGACATATTTCAATGTCAACTATGTATATATTATATAAAGAATAAGAAAAAAAATATAGATATAACAACGTAGCCACTTTATTTAATTAATAACTGAAAATAATACATGCCACAATGATTAGCATAGAAACCATTGCAAATGGCATGCAAGGTTGCTCATCGACAAAGTGATCAACTATACTCTAGAGCACACTTTTGGACCCTAGATGGATCCACTAGAAAAGTTACACCCATGAGGCTTTTGTCCCTGTGATCAAACTAGAATCACGCAGGACAAGTTCTGAACAAGCCTAATAAGGTAGATAGCTGAGGATGATCCAAATTCCTAGCTCCTACTGCCTTTTATAGGCTTGATGGACTCTCTAGAAACCTTATTTTAATATTTCCCCTTGAAAAATTAAGGAAAATACCACAAGAGATACCATGGGTGAATACCATAGTAAATACCATGGATAGTTTATGTCTATTTTGAATCTATCAAGGAAATTCAATATTACATATCCTTCCCCTCAAAGATTTATTTCCCTCAAGTAGTACACTTCTATCCACAACAAAGACATATGTACATTAATACCGCTAATCAGGATCACATACAAAATGGTGTGTTATCCAATGCTAAATGATCCTTTAATAATTTTATATATAAGAGTGTCAGGTGTTAACATTTTAATACTTTAAATATAAAATATAAATAAAATATTTTAATGTCAACTATGTATACATCATACAAAATTATATATATATATATATATATATATATATATATATATATATATATATATATATAATTACTTAAATAATTTAATATATATATATATATATATATATATATATAATTACTTAAATAATTTAATATATATATATATATATATATATATATATATATATAAAAAGATAGAATTCTTATTCTATAAAGAGGTTATTTTGGGGGGAGATTTGTAATTGATTGGTTTTTAATATGAGGATCACATGTAACACTTTAAATATTTATAAAATAATAATTGTGTATATATAAAGAGAGACCTATGGATAGATGTCTTATACATCTAAATATCATTGGTTTACTTATTAAGTTTTTAATGTGTAGAATGTGAGTTAAAAATAACATATTTCAATGTCAAATATGTATATATTATATAAAGAAAAAGAAAAAATATATTGATATAACAACCTAACCACTTTATTTAATTAATAACTGAAAATAATACATGCCACAATGATTAACATAGAAACCCTTGCCAATGGCATGCAAGGTTTCTCATCAACAATGTGATCAACTGAACACTAGAGCACATTTTTGGACCCTAGATGGATCCACTAGACAAATTACACACATGAGGCTTTTGTCCCTGTGATCAAACTAGAATTGGGCACGCCAAGTTCTGAACAAGCATAATCAGATAGATATATGAGGATGATCCAAATGCCTAGGTCCTACCACCATTTACAGGCTTGATAGACTCTTTATAAACCTTATTTTATTATTTTCCCTTGAAAAATTAAGGACAATACCATGAGAGATACCATGAGTGAATACCATAGTAAATACCATGGGTAGTCTATGTCTATTTTGACTCTATCAAGGAAAGTGAATATTACACTTCCCCTCCTCAGAGATTTATTTCCCTCAAGTAGTACACTTCTATCCACAACAAAGACATATGTAGATTAATATGGGAATCGAGATCACATACAAACCAGTGTGTTATCAAATGCCTCCATGCTAAACGATCCTTTAATAATTTTATATATAAGAGAGTCATGTGTTAACATTTTAATACTTTAAATATAAATTGTAAATATAATATTTTAATGTCAACTCTGTATATATCATACAAAAATATATATATATATATATATATATATATATATATATATATATATATATATATATATATATATATATATATATATATATATAATTAGTTAAATAATTTAATATAGAATTTATACATATAAAGATAGAATTCTTATTCTATAAGAAAGGTTTTTTGGCGGGAGATTTGTAATTGATTGGTTTTGAATATGAGGATCACATGTAATACTTTAAATATTAATAAAAAGATAATTGTGTATATATAAAGAGAGTCCTATGGATAGATGTCTTATCGATCTAAACATCATTGCTTTACATATTAAGTTTTCAATGTGTAGAATGTGAACCATAAATAACATATTTCAATGTGAGCTATGTATATATTATATAAATGGAAAGAAAAAATATATAGATATAACAACGTAGCCACTTTATTTAATTAATAACTGCAAATAATACATGCCACAATGTTAACATAGAAACCCTTGGAAATGGCATGCAAGTTTTCTCATCAACAAAGTGATCAACTCAACTCTGGAGCACACATTTTGGATCCTAGATGGATCCACTAGACAAATTACACCCATGAGGCTTCTGTCCCTGTGATCAAAATAGAACTGCCCACACAAAGTTCTGAACAAGCATAATAAGGTAGATAGCTAAGGATGATCCAAATGCCTAGCTCCTACCACCTTTTACAGGCTTGATGGATTCTATAGAAACCTTATTTAATTATTTTCCCTTGAAAAATTAAGGAAAATACCATGAGAGATACCATGGGTGAATACCACAGTAAATACCATGGGTAGTTTATGTCTACTTTGAATCTATCAAGGAAAGTGAATATTACAAATCCTTCCCCTCAAAGATTTATTTCCCTCAAGTACTACACTTCTATCCACAACAAAGACATATGTACATTAATACCGGGAATCGAGATCACATACAACCCAGTGTGTTATGCAATGCCTCCATGCTAAATGATCCTGAATGGATCCTTTAATAATTTTATATATAAGAGAGTCATGTGTTAATATTTTAATGCTTTAAATGTAAAATATAAATAAAATATTTTAATGTCAACTATGTATACATCATACAAAATTTTATGTATATATATATATATATATATATATATATATATATATATATATATATATATATATATATATATATATATATATATATATATATATATATATATATATATATATATATGGATAGATAGATAGATAGATAGATAGATAAAGAATTTAATATAGAATTTATACATATAAAGATAGAATTCTTATTGTATAATGAAGTTTTTTTGGGGGGAGATTTGTAATTGATTGGTTTTTAATATGACGATCACATGTAACACTTTAAATATTTATAGAAAAATAACTGTGTATATATAAACAGAGTCCTATGGATAGGTGTCTTATACATTTAAATATCATTGGTTTACATAAGTTTTTAATGCGTAGAATGTGAATTACAAATAACATATTCCAATGTCAACTATGTATATATTATATAAAGAGAAAGAAAAAATATATAGATATAACAACATAGCCACTTATTTAATTAATAACTGAAAATAATACATGCAACAATGATTAACATAGAAACCCTTGTGAATGGCATGCAACGCTGCTCATCGACAAAGTGATCAACTGAACTTTAGAGCACACTTTTGGACCCTAGATGGATCCACTAGACAAATCACACCCATGAGGCTTTCGTCCTTGTTATCAAACTAGAACCGGACACACAAAGTTCTGAACAATGCATATAAGGTAGATAGATGAGGATGATCCAAATGCCTAGCTCCTACTGCCTTTTATAGGCTTGATGGACTCTCTAGAAACCTTATTTTATTATTTTCCCTTTAAAAATTAAGGAAAATACCATGAGAGATACCATCGGTGAATACCACAGTAAATACCATGGGTAGTTTACGTCTATTTTGAATCTATCAAGGAAAATGAATATTACAAATCCTTCCCATAAAAGACTTATTTCTCTTGGGTAGTACATTTCTATCCACAACAAAGACATTTGTACATTAATATCGAGAATCGGGATCACATACAAACCGGTGTGTTATCCAATGCCTCCATGCTAAATGATCTTGAATGGATCGTTTAATAATTCTATATATAAGAGAGTCATGTGTTAACATTTTAATACTTTAGATATAAAATATAAATAAAATATTTTAATGTCAACTATGTATACATCATACACACACACACACACACACACACACACACACATATATATATATATATATATATAGAGTTTATACATATAAAGATAGAATTCTTATTCTATAAAGAGGTTTTTTTGGGGGAAATTTGTAATTGATTGATTTTTAATATGAGGATCAATATTTTAATGTCAACTATGTATACATCATACAAATATATATATATATATATAAAGATAGAATTCTTATTCGATAAAGAGGTTTTTTTGGGGGAGATTTGTAATTGATTGATTTTTAATATGAGGATCACATGTAACACTTTAAATATTTATAAAAAAATAACTGTGTATATATAAAGAGAGTCCTATGGATAGATGTCTTATACATCTAAATATCATTGGTTTACATATTAAGTTTTAAATGTGTAGAAAGTGAATTACAAATAACATATTTCAATGTCAACTATGTATATATTATATAAAGAAAAAGAAAAAATATATAAATATAACAACTTTTCAAAAGAAAAAAATGAAGTGGATTTGAGGCAAAAGAAAATAAACTAGAGTTTGTAAGGTCTGAGATGATAGAAATTTTAAGATATCTAGCACACTTTAGTGTTCTGATTAAAAAATAAACTTTGAGGAAGAAAATGAAGAGAATTAGATCTAAAATGTAGCCACTTTATTTAATTAATAACCGAAAATAATACATGCCACAATGATTAACATAGAAACCCTTGCCAAGGGCATGCAAGGTTTCTCATCAACAAAGTGATCAAATGAACTCTAGAGCACACTTTTGGACCCTAGATGGATCCACTAGACAAATTACACCCATAAGGCTTTCATCCCTGTGATCAAACTAGAACTGAAAATAATACGTGCCACAATGATTAACATAGAAACCCTTTCCAATGGCATGCAAGGTTGCTCATCAACAAAGTGATCAACTCAACTCTAGAGCATGCTTTTGGACCCTAGATGGATCGACTAGACAAATTACACCCATGAGGCTTTCGTCCATGTGATCAAACTAGAACCGGGCATGCCAAGTTTTGAACAAGCATAATAAGGTAGATAGCTGGGGCTGATCCAAATGCCTAGCTCATACCACCTTTTATAGGCTTGATGGACTCTTTAGAAACCTTATTTTAATATTTTCCCTTGAAAAGTTAAGGAAAATACCATGAGAGATACCATGGGCAAATACCACAGTAAATACCATGGGTAGTTTACGTCTATTTTGACTCTATCAAGGAAAGTGAATGTTATAAATCCTTCCCCTCAAAGATTTATTTCCCTCAACTAGTACACTTCTATCCACACCAAAGACATATGTACATTAATACTAGGAATCGGGATCACATACAAACCGGTCTGTTATCCAATGCCTCCATGCTAAATGATCCTGAATGGATCCTTTAATAATTTTATATATAAGAGAGTCATGTGTTAACATTTTAATTCTTTAAATATAGAATATAAATGAAATATTTTAATGTCAACTATGTATACATCATACAAAATTATATATATGCATATGCATATCCATATTCATATACATATACACACACACACACACACACACACACACACACACACACACACACACACACATATATATATATATATATCTTATTAGTTAAATAATTTAATATAGAATTTATACATATAAAGATAGAATTCTTATTCTAGAAAGAGGTTTTCTGGGGGGAGATTTGTAATTGATTGATTTTTAATATGAGGATCACATGTAACACTTTAAATATTTATAGAGAAATAATTGTGTATATATAAAGAGAGTCCTATGGATAGATGTCTTATACATCTAAATATCATTGGTTACATATTAATGTTTTAATGTGTAGAATGTGAATTACAAATAACATATTTCAATGTCAACTATGTATATATTATATAAAGAAACAGGAAAAATATATAGATATAACAACTTTTTAGAAGAAAAAAATTAGGTGGATGAGAGGCAAAAGAAAATAAACCAGAGTTTGTAAGATGTTAGAGGTTAAATTTTTTAAGAGTTCTACCACACTTGAGTGTTCTGATTAAAAAATAAACTTTCAGCAAGAGAAGGAAGAGAATTAGATCTAAAATGTAGCCACTTTATTTAATTAATTACTAAAAATAATACATGCCACAATGACTGACATAGAAACCCTTTCCAATGGCATGCAAGTTTGATCATCAACAAAGTAATCAACTAAACTCTAGAGCACACTTTTAGACCTTAGATGGATCCACTAGACAAATTATAGCCATGAGGCTTTCATCTATGTGATCAAACTAGAACTGGGCACGCCATGTTTGGAACATGAATAATAAGTTAGATAGCTGAGGATGATCCAAATGCCTAGCTCTTACTGCCTTTTATAGGCTTGATGGACTCTCTAGAAACCTTATTTTATTATTTTCCTTTGAAAAATTAAGGAAAATAACATGAGAGATACCATGGGCGAATACCACACTAAATACCATGGGTAGTTTACATCTATTTTGACTTTGTCAAGGAAAGTGAATATTACAAATCCTTCCCCTCAAAGATTTATTTCCCTCAAGTAGTACACTTCTGTCCACAACAAAGACATATGTACATTAATTCTGGGAATTAGGATCACATACAAACCGATGTGTTATCCAATGCCTCCATGCTAAATGATCCTGAATGGATCCTTTGATACCTTGATCCCAAACAATCCTTTGATCTCAAGAATCCATCACTACTCGTGAATAAGGGCCCGAGATGTAGTATTCTCTTGGTTAAGGGTATCCTCCTAGGAATCATCCCATCAATAGAGTTCCAACTCATAATCTCTCACCAATCCATCTCGTGGGAAAGATTTAGTGCATGAATTCTTACACGTGGAATAAGTTTATCATATAAATTTTTCCTCTAGCTCCACCCGATAAGCCAACATAATCCATTTGGAGAAGTCAACCCTGCTCTCCCTACTATATAAAGTGCATTGGTAGTGCCACAAGACTTATCTATGTACTCTTGTAGAGGGGTGCTCTGGAACTCCCAACTATATTTCATCTACTGCCTTGTGAGAGAAATGAGACATTCCTCTATACTAGACAAGTTGTTTGATGACTCAGAAGATACCCCTATGAGCTCCTCATTTTTTGTGTTCTCCTTTAAGATAGTGTCTCTAGTTGTCCTAACTATCTGCTTCAACATCATCATATTTTTCTTAAAATTCATGATCTTTTCCCAAAATTCCTCAACTGGTGATTCTAGTTCTTTCCTCAATATCTTTGTACCTCTCTACACCAAATGCCACACAATCACAACTTCAACTTCAGCGTTTGACCAACACTGTAGGAATGGTTTATCTTTCACATTATGTCTATTATGATCCCCCTCATGATCATGCTCATCATCTTGGATCATTACTAATGGCTTCAATTCTTCCTCGCTTTCACCTAGGAAGACAATATGCTTTTCACTTTCTCTAATTGTCAAACATAGACGACTCGAGGACTACTATCTATACTTGATTGCTCATATTATTTATGGACATCCCCCTGGAGACCTATGGACTTAGTTGTATAGGAGTGTACCTCATCAATACCACTAAGTAGAATTTCCTCATGCACTTCTAAATTCCTGTCATCCTACAAGTCTCTTTAAATAATATCATGTTGTTGCTCGCCATATTGAAAATAAATAAACCCAACTATAGAAGAATCACCATGATCTCAAGGAATCGCCTTTTATTATGTCTTTGTTGCCTCCTTCCTATCACTTATACATGAATGGTAAAGTTCCCAAGGTCCCTTGTAGATAAAGCATAGTCCTCTCCTTCTTAGTTCATTCTTCTTGTAGGTTTTACCTCCTTTATTCCTACTTCCTCCATCATCATTTTTAAAGTCCTCCTTACTCAATGCCCTTATGAGAAATTTTTTGTTTTTCATGACAAATGTCTCCACTAGATGATAGGAAGTTGGTGATAGAATTACTTTCTTCCTCCGAATAATCAATAGTTTTGATCTTAGTATCTTGCAAATGTCAACATCTCCTTGTAGGAACAAGGACACAATATTTTGCATGATTCTTTTGAAATGATCTGGATGAGCTTATGTAATGCTCATTTAAATGTTCTGGAACACTTGAATTATTAAGTCATCACATTCTAGATTTAGCATGAATGTTCCAAAGCTAAACCCTACCACGAGTTCTAAGATTCTACATTGCTTTTAAAAGGTAGGAAGCATGAGGTTATTTAACCCGTGAAGGGCTTCTAATATCAGTTGTAGTATATCTCTCACGATATCATTGTTATAACGCAATAGTCGCAACATTAAAGCTATGATCTTCTTGTGACAAGAAGCAATTGTGAGCCTCATAATCAAGTGCTCAGTATTTAGTTCAAAAATAAAAAAAAATAGATTGGCTCGAAAACTATACGACTGTGTTCATATTGTCAATATGATCGCAACACAATTCGTTCCATTGAAAACAAAGTCCAGATGAAGGGGAAAAGTCTTGCTATTCGTTTTCATAAATAGATTAAAAAAATTGTAGAATGGGATAGAATGATGACATGGTTGTCTAGTCAGCAGTCGAGTCAGGAATGTGAATCTTCTTTAGTTTTCACCCGATGGGGATGTGGAAAGTGTCACCTCCAGATTGTGGTTGTGCGAAAGAGAAGTTGCCTAGTTGGCTCTAAGGTGGAATTCAAATTTGCTTTTATTTAAATATTATTATATATTATATATAGTTATTATTTCTATTATATATTTTTTAACTCTCTCTCTCTCTCTCTCTCTCTCTCTCTCTCTCTCTCTCTATATATATATATATAACATTAAATCCACATTCATATCAAACCATAGTCTAAATGTCTGAAATTATTGGTATATATAAACTATGGGTTGTATATATGCTTATATGGAAAAATAATGTGATGGGGAGAGGGCGGGTTTGAACGTGTGACCTGCCCCTCCTAATTCCAATGCATTTCCAATAAACCACCAAGGGCACATTTGAAAGGAGGCTGCCACACATTCTTTTATTCCATAAGTGTTGACCGATGACAGAGAGGAGCAAGCCAGCCCTGCAAGGCTAGAACCCTCTACATACAACCACCAAACTGAAACCAAGGGTGAGCGTACGCCCTTAGCACTAATCTCATTTTCATTAAACTAAATACATTTAAATCATAAATTAAGTATTCTTAAAATTAGGATTAAGTTGGTGGCACGCCAAATTAGGTGGAAATTGCCTATTTTTGTGGACTTAACTCGAGCCTCTCCAGATTTAGTGGAGGTTTCCTACGAAAAATTGAATGAAGCATAACTTGCTCAATTTTCGACCAAATTGAGATCATAAAGAAATGTTCTTGGCTAATTTGGACCTTCTAAACACATTGGTGAATGTATCAAAGGCCATAAGATTTTGTAAACAACATTTTTGCCACATTGACCTAATACAGAGGCCCAAGCCATGGAAGTTGGACCAAGAAGATGTAGCCCATGAGGGGTGAACTCCTTCATCAAAACACTTTGTTTATGTGTCTCTTTGATGTTTTGCTGCACTGTTCATGTTTGTTGTTCATTATTCATTTTTGAAGCTATTTTTCTCATGAATTTCTTGTTTAACTTAAGGAAAATTATCTATTTGTAAGCACCAACAACTAAGGAAATGTCAGCACAAAAAGCAACAAGCATGCACATGTTTATAAATCTATAATTGTTATTAGCACAGAAAAACTAATGATACAAAAATAGATCACCTCACCTCTTCACATGGATTCTCTTAGAGTTTGGCTTGTATTAATGCAAACATGGATGGCTTGAGAGCCAAACTTAGTTTCTTCAATTATGGACACCCCACCCTATAAAGACATGTGTCTAATTCCTTCAACATATGAATGTCTATATTTGACTTTGTTTGTTGCAATTCATATTCAAGTGTGAAGATTTTAGCCCCTCTTCCTTGTCCTTCCTTCACTTCCCATGGATTATGAAGGTATATGTTTGACTTTTTTTGTTGCAATTTAGATTCAAGTGTGAAGATCTTAGCCCCTCTTCCTTGTCCTTCCTTCACTTCCCATGGGTATGTCTGATGCAAAATGACCAATGACCTGGACTCTTTTTCAGAATGGTTTGCTCTTTTGACCATAATTTTGGTCTAAGGAGGTATTGTTGCTTAAAATACCATATATTCTCACTAGTTTATCAAAAAGTTACTCCGTGTTTTCTAAAATCACTTCAACAAAATTCATCTTCTCCCATAGGAAAAAAAATATGAATTATTGAAATTAACAAAGTTGTAATCACAAAATAAATTAAAGCCCCTTTCTTCCCCTTTTTTTTTAATTTAATAAAATATCAAATGCTTAAGCATTCTTACATCTCCTTAAAAAAAATCCAAACTCACCTACTTCCCTTTATTCTCTTTTCTGACGACCACCTGTTCAATAGACCCCTCTTTCTCCCCCCTCTGATTATATATATATATATATATAGTTTAAACAATAATATTTTTATTTACCATCAAAACTCCCTTTATATATTCTTTTGCTTCAAACAATATTAAATATTAAGTAACTATGAAAGCCTCCCTTATAAGAAACATGGGAAGAGCCCGTCCAACATGAACCCTGCAAATGACAAGATGCCCGATTGTAATTCATATGATGCCCTGAGTGTGAATATGACTTCCCCCAAATTTACTCTACTCTTTGACTGACTACATATATGCGGCCCCTCTATAATTGCTTCTACATTAATTCTCGTATGGCTCCGTGAACAATGATTTAATGCTTGCAGGAGGACATATGGTCATTGTGACCTTAGCGCTTCTACCTCTGCTATCTACCTTCTGCCAAGGATCTAAAAACCCTTGACTATTCACCCATGAAAATTATTGGAAATTATTTTACATAAATTGTTCCTTGTAGACCAATTGTTCAGCTTCATATTTTGACCCAAAGTAACTAATACAAATTTAAAATCAGTAAAATTGATAATCCTCCAGAAATTTGGCCTACAGGTCCAAGGTAAATTCGGCACTCAAGGTCACTGAAAAATCTTC
This sequence comes from Pinus tabuliformis, assembly GCA_031772625.1. NCBI lineage: Eukaryota > Viridiplantae > Streptophyta > Pinopsida > Pinales > Pinaceae > Pinus > Pinus tabuliformis. The sequence goes on along the minus strand of CM062804.1, from coordinate 275,442,052 downwards.
TTCCATCCACAGGAAACTCTAGTTGGACGATATCCACAACTCCTTCAAATATGGTATTAACTTTCATTGAGTTTGATTTCTATTATTGGATTCTTTCATGTAATTTGGCTTGATGGAGTTGATAGCCCAAAATTCAATCTTCAGAAGAAAATCCCTTTTTAAAGCGCTTATGAGATGCAATATATTCCATAAAATATCTTTCAGAAATTTTGTGGATTCAATATGGATAAACATTAATGCCTTTGATGATCAAATCAACGTTCACCTAATGTATGATTTCTTGGATATAATTGGCTCAAAAGTAGTCATCTTCCAAATCTGAAATGCGTGCTTTAAGAGGTCGTATACAAGTTGTCTCATCCTCGAGACAATTAAGTGTTGAAGCAAAATTTCAGCTCTCTGGTTCAGTATTGAATTTTTCGGAGATGATGATATAGCCCTGGTGAATGTGGCCTAAAATAATAGAAATAACCCTTTCCTGTAGCAGGCTTCACCCTCTGAAAGATTGTAGTTACACAACTCTTGAAACTTTAATGACCCAATTTGTGTAGCTTCCAATCTTACTCAGTCATATACACTTCCCATGTAAGAGATATCTTCATCCAACAAAAACGGAGGAGACTTGGCCGTTACTCTCAAATGGTTAATCGTTGCTTTAGTGAGCCAAACTTGACCCATTAACCACCATACTCTTTGAATACAGTTGATTTGGTCCTTTACTCCAGGTTATGTTTGAGCAAAAAACCATCTCGACCTCTGGAGAATGTCAATGGTTGTAGGTCACTCAAATTCAATTTCTCCCCTTTAATATAATTTATCACTCTTCACAATCTGGTGGAAAATTTTTCCTCTCTTCACGCTCAGTCACACACCAGCTTGACGTACCTCCACTAGAAATAAAATATTAGTAGATTAACTCCTTGTACAGTGGGGAAACTCGAGAATTTGGGCACTCATAACTTGGTTAACAGAGAAGTCGATCTTGGAGAAATCAAATACCTGCTCAGAACAAAATGCATCCTTTACTCATATTTTTGCCCCTTTGAAAATATTTAGCGCTGGAATTTGGCCTTTGAAATTTCAAATATGGATTCATGTTTGTAGATCAATCCTCTGCTCCTTATTACAAAGATGTTCAGTCCCTTTGACCCCACAAAATATTATTTGATTTGGGTTTAAAAAAAATAAACCTTGTAATAATATTTACCACCAAATTTTAGCTAAATAAATAATTTGCCAAAAAAATTTCTTTCTTGTACTTGATAATTTCGACCTTCCAATTAAATTTGGTTTAGTAAATTTGTGAATTTACTCAATTGAAGAATTTGGTCTTCAATGGTTTAGCCTAATATGATAATTTTGGCCACAATAAGAACTCACCACTTAATAATTAAACTCCAACAACTATACTTCTTTTGGAATCCCTCGCAGTGATCTTAAAAAATCATCAGCTACAAATCAAACTGGATGATGGGAAGTTAATTTCTTTGGAATAGTTAACTAGGGTGGCTATAAAGAACCACATAAATTAACTAGATTTTAGCTAGGGTGATTATGGAGGATCATCGAAAACTAGTTTCTTTTGAAACTGTTAATTAATCTGCAATAAACCCTCAGGATGGCAGGAAAACTACCCTTAGGATGGTAGGAAAACTAGGTGTGATACCACTACAAGATCCCAAACATTCAATTTTTTAACAAATCTAGCACACTTTGGTGTTCTCATTAAAAATAAGCTTTGAGCAAGAATAAGAACACAACTAGATGTGAAACACAACAACTTTATTTAATTAATAAATGTAAATAATACATACCAAAATCATTTACATAGAAAGCCTTTCCAATGTCATGCGAGGCTACTCATCAATAGACTCAACCAACCAAAATATGAAGCACACACTTTAGAACTAGATGGATCCACCAGAAAAATTACACCCATGGGGTGTTCTTTCGTGGGATCAAACTAAACCTAGCCACACCAAGTTCTCAACAAACACAATAAGATAGATAAAAACTAAACCTAGCCACACCAAGTTCTCAGCAAACAGAATAAGATAGATAACTGAGGATGATCCAAATGCCTAGATCATATCCCTTTTTATAGGTTTGATGGACTCTCTAGAAACCTTATTTTATTATTTTCCCTCTAAAAATGAGCACAAATACCATGGTATATACCATGTGTAAATATCATAGTAAATAATGTGGAGAGATTCCATTAATTTTGACTCTATGATCAGGCCCAAATTACAGGAATTAAATATAATAAATGAGCGGCTACACCAATTCTTGGATATTAAATGTTGAAACACAACTTGTTGCACATAGAGGTCCTCCATAGCACATTGTGAGAGAAATTCCATGTAAAGTGACATTTAAAAATAAGAAAATAGTGCTTACAATACTAATTAAAAAATAGTAATTACTAAAATCAATATCTACCATAAATCAAATACTTCAAATTTTTTCTTTAGTTTTACATCCACTTTATATAGAGATAAAGTAATAGAAAGTAAAGAAAAATAAATATATATGTCATTCTTTACACCTTATATGATACACAACATGTAAAAATAATATAATTAATATTACGTGATATATAATACATTCTATGCTTAGTTGGTATGTAATAGCTAAAATAAAAATATATATGTAGCAAAAAAGAATTTTAATGTGTGTCATAAATAAAATATATATAACATTTAAAAAATATATAACATTTAATATATAGGAGTTGTATTTCATTAATAGTTTTTCATAGGAAGCTTTGTATTTCATTTTTTTTTAATATGTAGTTCACACACACACAAAAACATTTAAAAATATATTTAAAAAAAAATTATATGTACAAAGAGTGTAATGGATATATGTTTTCTACATCCAAACCTTATTGGGGCATGTATTAACATTTCAATGTGTAGAATATGAATCATAAATACAATATTTCAATGTCAATTATGTATATATTATATACAATAAATAAACGTGTATATATATATATATATATATATATATATATATATAGAGAGAGAGAGAGAGAGAGAGAGAGAGAGAGAGAGAGAGAGAGAGGTTTTTTTGTTCAATAAGTTTTTTAGGAATATTTAGGCCAAGAGGTGTACTACAACCTAGTATGAGACAAATGTTTCGAGGTGATGTTAGATTTTAAAAACAAACAACACTTATATTAACAAAGTAAGAAGTAAAATCATTGTCAACCATGATTAAATTCTTCATTGTAAGTATTTTGAACATGTAATATTGAAAATAGATATATGTTAATGCCATAGAAATATTACAATGAACAAAATAAAATCTTTCAATATCCATATTAAATAACATAATTTTATATTTCAAATATAACTATATTTTTCTTTTGAAAGTAAGTGGTGGGATTTCTATTCATATCTGAAAACAAAAATGCACCATGTGCCAGCTAATCCATTAGAATGGGAGCATAAACATTTGTAGTAAAATAATGTTTTTATTAGCATTTCTCTCATCACATTACTCACATTCTTGTGCCGTAACCAAAATTTACAAAAATACATATGATGTAGAGCTTCCCTTTGTATCCTATAGACCTTATACCAAGGATATCTAAGCCTTCGAGTTGGATTGACCTTAACACAACTAATTTGACTCAATTTACTATATATAACCAAAATATCATAGACTCACCATAACAAAATACATAGATCCATAGACACCATGCATTAAAAAGCTAGTTTTCAAGGATAATTCTCAGATGGTGATATTGTCGGCTCCATGATTTCATGGTGACTTTCTTGGTAAGATGCCTCTGCTCTTGTACATATGACACTAACTTGACATACCTTTGTAGGGCTCTCCACTCCATTTCTTGTGGCTATTTCAAAATGATGAACATAATGCAGAGACACATAAAATTTCTAAGTCATGGTGTTTCTTCAGTCCTTCTGGAGCAGTTCAATGTCTTAAGAGTTTTCAGGAGAGTATTTAGGTGTTCCATATGCTTTTAAGTGTTTTCCAGGTGTTTCCACTAGGGTCCTTGTTTAGCTAGGCCAATGCCATTCTCTATAATCAACTTACACATTAGCATATTCATGGGCCACATAATATTGTCGTCTTATGAAAAGGGGTTTCATGGGTTCTTTTGACCCTAGGATGAATTATCCAGTCCACCTCTTTAGCTAGTTTATAAATTTATTGGCTGTCTTTTCCCTGACTTCTTATTAGAATGACTCTAGAATTCATTTCCCCTTCTATGTAAATAATTTAGCATAAGATTGCACAACTTCGCAGAAGCTATCTCCATCCTAATTCGTTTATGGGAGGTATCCATTTGTGGACCGCATTGAGGCCCACCACAACAAAAGGTGTGCATGCATCTTTCTAAACCTTTGTAGTCATAAAAGCCTATAGAGCATAGATAGGATTGTTCAAATAATTTTTTTCCATTTAAACTATTTACAATCACTATTCTCTTTACATAAGCACTGATCAAATTAAGAAATAAATAATTATTTATCTCGAGACCCCAAAGTTTCTGCGAATCTAAAACCTTCTTAATTCCTACATTTCTATGCATTTAGAGTATGATAGCCCACATAAATTCATCTATCCTAACCGCCCACATTATTTATTCCCTCTCCTCTGGTATCTCTTCATCATCTCCATATTTGATAATGCCAATAACGGCTATTGCCATCTTTTATGTTAGAATGTAATGAGGCCTCTCGCTTAGCTTATTCTAGAAGGAAGGATCGTATAAGGGCTAGTACATCCATATTCCAGCACCTTTCTGGTTGTATCTCATTTATTTCAGTGACACCTAGCTTCATCACACTTTTGTAAGATTGATTGCATGTAGGCATGGATTCTCAACTTGTGTTAATCATTGTCCCACCCTACCAAGGCCCATTTCTCCTCTCCTCTCATCCCTTGCAAAGGAAATTTCATTGGATTTCTCTTAATTTTGGAGGACCCCTTTTGGGTTTTGTAAAACAGATAACATACACCTACGAATGGCCCACAACACATATTTTGTCAACACTAACATACCCACAAAATTTTTCCCTTTAAAAGTCAACCTCTTAAACTTATGTTGTAATTTGGAAATTAGGGTTTTCTATGTTGACATTTCACAAGATTTATATGTCCAGGGTATTTTGAGATAACTTGATGGAAATTCTTTCCTTTGGAAGCTTAAAATATTTGTGAGATTCCTCTACACAATGATATGATTATTAACAAAGAAAATCATTGAATTTGAGTAGTTAGCCGCGAAGCCTGAAGCTATGGCAAAGCCATTAAAAATATATTTGTATTTCATGGCTTGTTTGACATTAGGCACACCATGGAGCACTGTGTCATCCATGAACTGCTGATGGGTTGTTAGCTTAGATTCTCGATGAGGTTGTAACCCCTTGATCCCACCCGTGGAGATCTCTACTTTAATGGTTCTACTAAGTCCATCCATTGCGAAAACAAAGAGAAAATAATATATCGAGTCACCTTACCTTAGTTCTCTTGTGGCAGAGAAGGGTTTATTTGGGGCCCCATTGATCCTAAAAAATAAGTGAGGAGTAGTGACTGGTGACATGACCCACTGGGTCCATTATTGATTAAAAACAAAATCTTGCACCATGCGCTCCATATATTATTATATTCCTAACTCATTTTCTCATAGGCTTTACCTATCTCCAATTGCATTAAATCCATTATTATTTTTTTTGGATTTGAGGGATTGGAGGATTTTGTGAGATTGTATTACATTATCTAGGGTTTTTCTCCCCTCCATGAACCCCACCTATTTTTTTGAGATTAAAATCAGTAGCAAAGGCTTCAATTATTTTTCTATAACTTTAGAGATGATTTTATATATTACGTTACAGAGAAAAATATGAGGATATCAGTATGGGTAGTTTACTTATTTCTCTTTCGTGATCAATGTAATGAGGTTGGCATTAGATTCTATGACCTGGCCTAAGCGCTCTGCAACCTAGGGTTTTCTGCTCGCCCCTGCAACGACACAATATAAACCCTCTCTCCTTTTATTCTCCATCAACCTTCCTCCTTGCGACAATAGCTTCTGGCATAGACCGCACTGCAATGGCTGATCCACAGGGGGGGCTTCAAAGCCTTCCCCCTCAACCAAGAGAGATAACCAAGTGAAGGAACTAACAAAACCTTCCGGTCCAGAACAAGTAAACACGGATACAAGAGATTCCCCAATGCAAGATACGATGAATGCTCCCACTGATCAGTTAGACAGGCGTAGTGAAGTACAAGAAGGAAATATTGGGCAACAGGAAATGCCCAAGGTTACATCAACGACATGCAAACCCATAGTAGCTAAACGACCCAAGATAGAACTTCCCAGCCAAAAGAAATAATGGTCAAATCCAGTACATGAAGGACCATGCACTCATTGGAGAATTTATTGGATACTGGCCGACTGAAAAAGATTTGCAAGGATGGATCTCTGCCAAATGGAAACCCAAGGGACATGTCACCCTGTAGCTAGGACCAAAAGGGTTTTTCACTGCGATTTTGATTTGCATCGAAGATCGGAATAAGGTTATGGATTAAGGTCCCTACTTCTTCAACTCCGTCGGTCTGTATTTAAGGGAATGGGTAGAGAGATTTAACTCGGACAAGGAGGATTTCAGCTGGGCACCAGTTTGGATCTGAATGTACTCGCTCCTGTTGGAGTACTGGGACGAAGAATCGCTAAGAGACATTGGCAAGGGGCTGGGGGAGTTTATAAAATTTCTGAGAAAACGAAGCTCCGCAGATACACCTCCTATGCTCGTATTTGTGTCTTCATGTGCCTGGAAAAAGCCCTTCCAGACTCGGTAAGTCTCTTCCATGATGACTTTGAATGGATCCAACCCTTAGATTTTGAACACGTACCCTTTCACTGTCGCAAGTTTCATGCCCATGGGCATCTTTTTTGGGACTTCCCTCTAAATGCTAAACCCCAAACCTCAAATCCCTCAGACAAGTCAGCTCATGATGGCTTTACCAAGGTCAAAAATTGAGAAAGATCACATAAAAAACCCTCCTCTGGGAAAAAGCCCTTGCACGATGCTGCCTCCATTCCCTCCACGAGCAATAGCTTTGAGGTTCTTGGTAAAACTTCAGAAGACCCACCGCAGAGCATTTTGCCAATCCCACCGTTGATCATCATGACCTCTCCCCCCCCCTGTCTGGATCTTCTCCCACTCCCATGCCTTTGAATGACAACATCGGGATTCCTAAGGCGGCTCGAAAGGACCCTAATTGGAAACCTAATGGAATGGATGTTGATGGTATCCCCAGCCAGACCCTGCACTTAGCAATCACCTCAACAGAAAGCAATCAGACACAACATATGGAAGAAGAACCAGAAAGCATTGATTTGGGAGGACTAGATATCCTCGAGCTTGAACAAGCATGTAGAAGGAAAGACTACGACAATATTCAAGAGCATCAGCTCAATACCCTGGAAGTCATCATCTCCAGGGCTTACCAGTGAAAACAACTAGGCATACAACCGAGCAGTCAATGGGATGGCAGCTTCTTTCCTAAGGACTCCAAAAACGTGGAAGAAAGATAGATCTTCACAGAACTATTGCAATAGGGAAAATCCTAGTAGACTCAGGCAGACATGCTAAGTTTACAAAGTACTACAAGCTTACCACAAATAGTGAATCATGAAGCTCACTTCATGGAATCTAAGAGGGCTCAATATGTTATGAAACCAGCTCACAAAAAGATAGAAAAGAGAGATCCACGCCTTAGAATTCAGCCTCTTCGAGGGGGCAACCTCCTTTACATTACATAAATGAACAATTCTTGGATGATACAAATGAAAATACCTCCTTTCTATATATATAGGAGTCTAAGTGGTCCCAATACAATCAAAGCCTACATAACAATAATATTGTAGGGCACAACAGTAACAATGGTGGGCTTCTATGTGGCCTAATAGTAACAATATGGGCACTACATGGGTACATCAATAAAATAAGTGGGTTATACTAATAACAATAAGAGGTTACACTAGTAGTATAGGGGCCTAACATGCCCCTCTCCTTCAAAAAGCGTTGTCCTCAACGCTTGACACCGGGTCTATTACAACCTTTACCCATTCCAAGCCAACGTTGGGAGGAGGTATCAATGGATTTTATCACAGGTTTACCCAAGTCTGAGGGAAAGAGTGTCATCATGGTGGTAGTTGACAGACTTACCAAGTATGCACACTTTTGTGCATTATCACATCCATTTAAAGCCAGTACAGTTTCTACTGCATTTATGGAAACAATTCAAAAGCTACATGGAAACCCAAAGATTATTGTAAGTGACAGAGATCCCATTTTCACTGGAAATTTTTGGACAGAATTATTTTCTTGTCTTGGTACTCAGTTAGCTCATAGCTCATCTTATCATCCTCAATCTGATGGGCAAACTGAGATAGTAAACAAATGTTTGGAAGGATACCTTCGTTGCTTTGTATCTGATAAACAGACACAATGGGTCAAATGGTTGCCTCTGGCTGAATGGTGGTATAACACTTCCTTTCATACAGCAACAAAAATGACCCCATTTATGGCACTTTATGGGTATCATCCAAGAATTGTTCATTTATGTAATGTAAAGGAGGTTGCCCCCTCGAAGAGGCTGAATTCTAAGGCGTTGATCTATCTTTTCTATCTTTTCTTGAGCTGGTTTCATAACATTTGGTATCAGAGCTTTGGATTCTAGGGTTTCGCTGCTCCAAACAGGTCATCGTGGCATTTTCGCTATAACTTTTTTTCTGTGACGTTTCAGAAGTCGCAAAAAAAAACCCATTTGAGAAGAATTGGCGCTGAACCTTGGGTCCGAATTTCAGAGCTTTTCTCGCGATATTTTCGGAGATATGATCTAAGGAAGTTGGTCTTTTTGCAGACTCCTGAATTACATTCAAAACAGGTGACCTGGGGAAAATCGTCATAACTCTCTCTCTGAGGATCGGATTGAAATTTCGTAAAAAGGTACAGAAAGAGGACGGACTGTAGTTTCTTTTGCGTGTGTTTCAGATTCAAAGGTTGAAACAGTGACACGTGGCACTTCATACAAGTTCGCTCTACTGAACTAGTCTATAATCAGGTCACTGCGGGAGATTGTGCATAACTTTTTCTTGGAGAATCCAATTTGGATCAGACTTGTGGCATTGGAAAGAGGACAAAGAGGGCTACTACTGGTCACAAGTTCAGAACTTAAAGATTCGAAAGTACAGAGTTACAGTCGTTCCAAGGTAGATCTCCTAAAATCAAGAAAAAGCAAGATGAGGAAGTTTGATGGCAAGGATCCGATAAATTGGATACTTCAGATGGAGCAATATTTTGATATACATGGTGTACAACTGTTACAAAAGGTATGTATTGCATCTTCATATTTAGAACCAGATCAATTTTTATGGTACAAAGGGCTTCTATGTGGCCTAATAGTAACAATATGGGCACTACATGGGTACATCAATAAAATAAGTGGGTTATACTAATAACAATAAGAGGTTACACTAGTAGTATAGGGGCCTAACACAATAGCCCTGGCAAACTCAGAATGATAAAAAACATGATAAAGCAGGAGCAGCCCGAGATCTTCTTTATGCAAGAAACGAAATGTAATAGTAACACACTTGGAAACATCCTCTCTAGGGCATGTCCAGGTTGTCAATCAGTTGCAGTGGATGCTTCGGGTGCCTCCGAGGGATTTGCAATTACCTGGAACATGCAAGCTATAACGCTCTCAGACTTTCATGCCTCCCAACACATTATACAGGCTACTTTTCATATAATTGGCACCAACATTCATGGCCATCTCTCCAATGTCTACTTCCCACAGGAAGCATGCAACAAAATTTCTCTTTTAGACAAAATAGAAGCAGTCAACTTCAATAGACTCCATCCTCTTTGGATCATTAGAGGAGACTTCAACATGATCACCAAGCTGGAGGAAAAGCAGGGAGGCCGAGCCAAGCTGGAACAGGAAAATGGTGATTTTAAATATTTTATCCAAAACAATATGCTAATTGATCTGCAATTCTGTAATGGAACGCACACTTGGAGCAATCGCAGGGTTTGGCGACATCAAATTGCTTCCAAACTAGACAGATTCCTCATTTCAGATAATGCAGTGCATCTTGGGGGCGACATTTCAGCATCAATTCTTCCATTTTCAAGCTCAGATCATTGGCCTATCTCTCTCCAATGGCAAAGGCCAGGAAACTCTACCAGATGTCCTTTCCACTTCGAAGCTTTTTGGCTTACCCACCCCACCTTCAATGACCCCATCAGATACACTTGGACCAACTTCCCTTCGCCATAGGGATCAAAAATGTTTCAGTGTCAATAGAAACTCAAATTCCTGAAATCCCAAATCAAGTGTTGGAATCAAGAGACTTTTGGCAACATCTTCTAGGCTTAGCAAGATCTAAACAAAGAAATGAGAGAACTCTAGCAACAGATAATCACGGAGGGCTACAAGGAAGAGACTTTGGAATAGGAAAAGCTCATTCACAATCAATTGGAGTAGAGAAGAAAGCAGGAAGAAATTCTCTGGAAGCAAAAATCTAGAATCAGATGGCTGAAAGAAGGAGAAAGGAACACTAAATTCTTCCAACGAACCACAATACAAAGAAGAATGCACAACGCCATCTCTTTCATATAGAAGCAATGGGGTGAAAGAGTGGAAAGCCATGCAGATATCGAACATGAGTTTATCAATCACTTCCAGGAGGTCCATCAAGAACCCCAAATTGATAAATGGCCTGCTATAGAAAATATCACTCAAAATGTGCCAAAAATTATCACAGAAGAACACAACCAACTTCTTCTTCGACCAGTAATGCCTCAAGAGGTGGATTTGGCTATGAACCAGCTCAAGGAGGGAAAATCTCCTGGTCCAGATGGCTTCAATACTACCTTTCTCCACTCTTTCTAGGATCTTATCAAAGAGGAGGTATGGCTAGTGGTGGAGGAATCGCGCACTCTTCATTAGCTCCTGCCCTCTCTAAATTCAACTTTCATCGCCCTCATCCCAAAAGAAGAGAATACCAATACTCTGGACAAATTTCTTCCAATTTCACTTTGCGATGATATTTACAAGGTGATATCCAAAGTCATTGCTAATAGGTTGAAGCCACTTTTTCCCTTGCTCAGATCGCCTGAACAATCTGGATACGAAGAAGGAAGACAAATATTGGACGGCATTATCCTCACTCATGAAATCATACACTCCCTCAAGCACTCCAAACGGGCAGTTATGATTCTCAAGATTGACCTCTCTAAAGCTTTTGATAAGTTAAGTTGGACTTATATTCAAAAAATGCTAACAGCCTTTGGCTTTTCCCCAATGTGGGTTCAATGGATTATGAGTTTAATTTCCACAACTTTTTTCTCTATCCTCATAAATGGCATACCCTCTCGACCTTTAAGCCCCTCTAGAGGCATCAGACAAGGAGATCCACTTTCCCCATTCCTTTTTGTTCTAATGGCGGAAGGTCTGGGTCGCCATATCAAACATGCCCTCCTCTCCCAGCATCTCAAAGGTCTATCCATACACAACTCTCCTACCATCACTCATCAATAGTTCATGGATGACAACATGTTGTTTAGGTATCCTTCTGTTTAGGAAGCCTCCCTTTTTAAATCCCTTCTTAATGATTTCTTTGATGCTTCTGGGACGAGCATAAACATGGCCAAATCGTAGATCTTATTTTTTCACACCCCCCTGTTACTCAGTAGGCTATTACCCACATTTTGGGCTTCTCCATAGCCTCCTTACCTTCCAAATACCTTGGATCTCCCTTAATAGATTCTGCCATCAAGCACACCTATTGGCGTATGCTCCTTGAGAAACTTGAATCTCATCTCACTTTATGGACTCAAAATACTCTGAACATAGCTAGCATATTAGTGCTAATCAAAGTTGTGCTACAGGCTATGCCTCTCTACCTTTTCTCAATCATGGGAGTGCCTAAATGGGTCCTTAAAAAAATAAAAGCTCTACATCGCAATTTTCTTTGGGGTGCAACTGGCACAAATCGCGAATGGGCCTTGGAAAAATGGACGACATAATGCAAGCCCAAAGAAAAAGGGGGTATAGGCCTAAGAGATCCTCATCAAAACAATGTTATCATGGGTGCAAAAATATGGTGGCAATGGCTCTCTGCTCCCAATAAGCCATGGGCAGCCATTTGGACAGCCAAATATGCCAATCACAGACCAACGAAGGAGCTAATCAGATTCACTCCAACTGAAAAGGGATCACTAATATGGAACGATTCCAGAAAACACTTCTTGTTGATCCAACAACACAACTTTTGGGAAATAACAAACGACAACACTGCTCGGTTCTGGACAGATGCCTAGAACCAACTATCAAAGCTGAACGACATCTATAGACCACCTCCTTAACAAGAGTGGGAGGAGCAACAAAGTGAATTTGTCCAGCAACAATGGATTCCAGAGACAGAACAGGGGTATAGACAATGGAAGAAGATCGACAGGCTGATCAGGAATGCAGATAACTAGACTAAGGAGGTCATGGAGAGTGAGCTCCAGAATAGACGCATTAGATCATCTGAAGGCAAAGATATTTTGAGATGGGGATATACCCCAAAAGGTTCCTTCACCACCAAAGAGGCTTATAAAATTATATGCAATGATCCAATACCCCTGGATCCTATCTGGGGTAGAATTTGGTCACCAGGTACTTGGCCCAAAGTCTCCCTATTCCTTTGGCTTTTTGGGCACTGGAAAATCCTCACTTGGGACAATCTTAGGAAAAAAAACTTTCAAGGGCCCTCCATATGTCCCAATTGTAATTCTTAGGAGGAATCGCTCCAACATCTCTTCGACTCTTGCACTCTTGCCAATCAACTATGGGAGAAGGCTAGCTTCCGTTGTCAAAAAAGATGCAGAATGTCCGAAAATATAATCAACTCTATTCGCCATTGGCACCAGAACCCTTATAAAAGCGAACTACTTAACTAGGTATGGAGATTAATTCCCGACCTTCTCCTCTGGACAATATGGAAAGAACGAAACAAGCGCATATTCAAATATCAAAGAACTCCTATAGAAATCATTTGGGGTAACTTTTGTCTCAATCTTAAAGAGACCTTGGCACTTCAAACTTGGCACACGGAAGATTTTCCCACTCTTGCAAATGAGAAAGCCATTTGGGAAAATTGGAACATACAACTCCCACAAGGTACTCACAATCATAGACCTTCAGAAGGAAACAACATTAGAAAGCACTTATGGACCCCCCCTCCAAAGTATACTTTCAAACTCAACTTTGATGGAGCTTCAAAGGGCAATCCTGGCAAAGCAGGATTTGGTGGCATATTTAGAGATCATGAGGGTTCGCCTCTTCTAATCTACTTTAGAAACATTGGCTGGGACACAAACAACTTAGCTGAACTAGAAGGTCTCTGGCAAGGATTACTCCTTTCCCAGCATTATAGCTTCCAACCTCTGGAGATCGAAGGTGATTCCTTAATCCTCATCAACCTGGCCAATCAACTCCTCAATGGGGCACATGTGCATAAAATTTCCAACAGTTGGAGACTTGAATCCAGATTGGATGCAATAGAACAATTACTTCACACCAATCGTGCCATCATATTCAATCACATTAAATGGGAAGGATACAAGGTCGCTGATCTACTTGCCAATTTGCGGGTGAAAACTGGGCACACTCTTCTCACCAGAGCTCTAGACATAATTCAGAATCATGATCGAAATTAGGAGTGCAAAATACTAGTCCAAGGGGATGCAGCTCTCCCAGATGCGGGTATATAGACGGGCGTTAAATATGATGGGACAGGGGTGGGGTGAGATGGGGCAACACTTGCCTACGCAGGACAAGCTAGATATTTGGCTTCTGATCAATGGATCTGTGCATTTGAGAAGAGAAAGGTTCATTGGCATTGTTCTAAGTAGTTCCGACTATCATGCCTCAGCACACTCCAGCATACCTCAGACTTCTGCTCTCTTCAATGCAACAGTAAATGAAGATCGCAGATCGATAACCAGCAACATGCAATTGCATTCAGATCACATTGCAATTTTGGAGAATCACAGATTGGGGAGACCTAAGGGCAAGGCCTTAACCAATAGAAATATGCGACTGCGATCAGATCGCATTGCTATTTCACATCGGTGGAAACCTAGGCGCGGAACCTCCATACTTTCTCATGTGTGATGCGATGACATGGCCTCGACAGCGAATCGCAAAAAGGGGAGACCTAAGAGCAATGCCTTTACTTATAGTGATATGTGATTGCGATCAGCTGGCATCGCAATATCGCATCAGCGGAATCCAAGGGGCGGAGCACCCACACCTTCACATGTGTGATGCGATGCCGCGGACCCGACGACAGATCGCAGAATGGGGAGACCTAAAGGCAATGCCTTTACTTTTAGTGATATGCGATTGCGATTTTTTTGCATCGTAATATCGCATCGGCGGAATCCCAGGGGTGGAGCCTCCACACTTTCACAAGTGTGATGCAATGACGTGGACTTGATGACGGATCACAGAATGGGTAGACTAAAGGGCAATGCCTTTACTTCTAGTGATATGTGTTTGCCTAATGATAGTACGAGGCTGGCTATGGCCGCCCAGGTGTTCATTATCTGGTTTTTTTTTTTTTTGCTAGTGTTGCTTGGTTTATGTCTTCCTATATGGACTTATCATCAAGGAACCATCTTACTATTTTTTTGTGGAGTCTGGACTTGAGAAGTGCTACCTTTTTTGAAGTTTCTTCCCTCACTAGACTGGTTTCCCCAATGTTGGGGTAGTCCAGATCTTGTTGATACTCTACGCTACCTTGTTCGAGACCTTTTCCTCTTTGTATCTTTCTATACTTATTAATAGATTACTTTTACTTAGAAAAGAGAAGATGAGGTTTGCATTGATGCCCTTAAGAACAATTGTTGATCTATGAGATTCTTGCACTACTTCATATATATCTCGACCTACAATATCCCAACAATATTTAGAGTAGTACATAGTAAAACCATCTCTACTAGGAACCTTACCATTTATCATATCTTGCATCACCTACACCACCTCCTCCCGAGATATGGTCCTCACAATATTGCCATTCTTCTCCTTAATGATCATCCTTGGGATATTCTTCAAGATTTTTTGAATATCAATTAATCTATCTCCTAGGGGTTATGTTCCTAATTCGTGAAAATTTTCAACCAAAATGTACTGAATCTCCTGATATCTATGGCAGATGTTCCCTTCCTATCCTTTAATTTTAATATTTTGCTATGGTTTATCTAGGTTACTCTAACACCCCTTTGTTGTATGTAACACCCTATTGCTATCATGTCAGACTTATGTTAAGACTAAGTTGGAACATAAAAGGTATGTTTGAGGTGTAACAATGAAAGTAAATACTTTATTATTGAATAGAGAAAGATAATTTAATCACTTGGAAAATGAGACACCACGATATGAGATTATTGCCAAATTAAATCCCATTGGTGAATAGAAATGGATAATTCCTTCATGGTAAGATTTCTAGACCATATTCTAGATAAACTTAATGGAGTGTGACATAACTAGCAATTGCACCAAATGTGCCAAAGGAAACGCCATAAGGCATAAATTTGAGAAGCATCGCCACATATAAAAAATCATTGATGAATAAAAATTATTAAACAAAATGCTATTCAATTATCTGAAACCATAAGCAAAAATTTCATGTGAGATATTAAATGCTTGGAAATAAGAAATGATCCTCATTTTCATGTCGAAGGCAACTTCCAATCAATCAAAAGGGGTTTTCAATTTGATCAATTCTCTTCTTTCAACTTCTTATCTTCCCCAAACCCTTTGATGGTAATTGTCTCTATGTATTTCGGATATTTAGCACCAGCTAGTTGTGTTTCTATACTGAAATTAAACTATGTGATTTATTTTCACTTTGTGTAGTAAGCACTCATAAACAGATTCTAAGCCTATGAAATCCTTTATATTGACACACGCATGTATATGTAAGAAAGGTATGAAGACGTCAAAGGAATTCAAACTACTATGGAGCTGGAGGGAATTCACAACTATGAGAGAACACCCTTTGTTTAGTGGTTAAGTCGCCATGAAGCAGAAATTTTAATTTGGGCACCAAAAGAAAATTCCAGATATTGTACCTATATGATAAAAATTGAAAAGAATAAGTTAAATGAAACAAGGCCTTAAGAGTATAATATTAAGTAAGAAATAATAAATCCTTAATAAATAAATTAGTTTCTGAAGCTTTTCAACTATGCAAGCATTATTCCATTGAGTCTTCTTCCATGGTGCTTCTTCCCTATTGGCTTTTTTCTCCAATTCTTTCTTGGATAGGACCATATCATTCCTACCAGATACAAACCTTGCTTCTTTCTCATCAAGATCTTTTTGGAGATTTTATACCTTACTCTCAAGGGTTCTTAAACTATGTAAAGAAACTACATGCTCATGTCTGAGAGTTTGCAACTGCTCCTACAACTGTTTCTCTGAAAACCCTAAATATGAGGCACATTCCTCAAGTTCATGTCTCATAGGTTCATATTCATACTCTAACTTCTCCTTTTCTTTTGACAAAGAGTCCCATGCCCTTTTGTAGTTCTCTTCTTCTGTAGAAACTTCAAACATCATTTTCTCTAGCTCAAAAGTTGAGCTAGTCTTACTGTCACTTTTATTGACTTTATCTGATAAATATTCTAACGAATGGACTTCATCCTTTTCTCTATATTTTTTCAATTGTGCCTCGAGATGGGAAATCCTTTTCAGATGTCGATTGTTCAACTCCTTAACTGAAACAATTTTATGTGCACATCTTCATGATCATTCACTATGTTCGTGTTCATCCTAATTGCTGATCCATAATTAATGTTTTCTATGAATGTTGGGATTTCCTCAAAAGATTCTCCGTCTAGATTCCTTACTAGAACTTTATTGAAATGGTAATCTACTTTTAGTTTTTCCTCTACATTTCCGAATTTAGTTTCCAAATGGTGGTTTGGTAAAGAAAGTGCTTGTAGTTTAGACTCATCATCTAAAAGTTCTAATCCTACTCTTGTAATGTCAATCCCATTCATCTTTCTTGTCTTTCCTAAACTTTGATCCCTGCTTTTCAATTTGAACGATACTCTACCTAGCCACAACTATGCGTCATGCACTTCTTGCAAACCATCCAAATAACTTGACTCATATGGCTGATTGCAGTTCTGTATTTCATCTTTGTTCAAGTCAAGTTCCAACTGTCTGTCTCTGCCACCATTGATTTCTCCATTGGTTATAATGTTCCTGGGAAGGTAAAACTCACCAGGAAAGCTCTGCTTGTCAGGATTATGATCAGTAATTTTTTTGTATTTTTGCAACTATTTCAACAATTAACTTACTGACCATAGTTATATTTTCTTGCCTAAACTCTTGGAATACCCTCTCCAAAACTTAAGGGTCAACCTGAAGAAACATTGAGATCCTTCCATAATCTATCAGAAATATTTTCTCTTTAATTTCTCTGATTTTATCCTCCGAGGATGATAACTTTTATAGGGAGTCTAACTTGTAAACCTAGAGCGATACATTTTCTTTGTTGATGGCTAAAATATCAAGTTGCGTATTAGAAGTGTGTTTTGTATTTTTAATTTTCTTCTCTATTGAATCCCCTTGAACACAAAATAGTAACTCAATGAATGGTTTTTTGTGACTTTTCTATCATCCCATATAGCTTGTGGCCTTGACAATAATACCTCATGTTGCTTGTTTGGCATATCCAGTTGGGTTATAAGTTATTGCACCTTGTATTCAAATTCCCTTTTAATAAATGCAATATATGCGTTGGCACTTTGTATTAATTCTTGCAACCTTGACAAATGTTGTTCTCAATTGTCCTTTTTAGCATGCAACAAGTATGACAATGGAAAATAAACCACCAACAATTGTAGGAAAAGGAGTTCCAAACAATGACTGTAAAAATGTGTTAAGGCAAATAAACCACCAACAATTGTAAGAAAACTAGTTCTAAACAATGACTCTAAAAACGTGTTAAGGAAAATAAAGAACAAATAATTGTAGTTAAACGAGTTCCAAACTTTGACTGTAAAAACGTGTTAAGGCTAGAAAAAAATAGTAATGTCTGTATTACCAGTGCCTTATCACTCTATTCCACAAAAAAAAAAAATTAACCAAACAAGCAAATCAGATAAATTATGTAGTTATCCAAGAAAGCAATTATTGTAAATTTGAAAAAATAAAAAATGCTTACATCACTAGCACCTATCAGAGGAACCAGTTGAGCTAGAATTGCCACAGTGGTTCCTAGCATCAAAATGTAATGTTGAAATTCCAGAATAATGTCCTCTATTATGGCAAGATTAGTTTGGGAACTTGTACTGAAAAGAAAATATATTGTAAAAACTGCAATATTTTATAATAACTGATTTCACAATAAGGCATGATTGTAACACAATCACACGAAACTGTAAAAAGGATCTACATTCAAGCATTGTTCATGAAAAAAATTGCAGTAGAAAAATGTTATAGAGCTAGATGAGAGGGAAAACCATCTTATTCATGTTATGAACTTTTCACGATCTTCAACAGATAACTATTTTCCTAAACCTATTTTAATCAATTGGAAGCAAGCACAATGACTATAAAAAAAACATTGATTCTCACACCGCTAGAAAGTGAGAGGCCTATGCCAAAAACAGAGTACAGAAAAATACTCTCAACTTACATAAGCATTTCTTTAGGTAGAAACAAAAGGAAACACAATATATGAGATAAAATAATCATTGGCTAAAGGAAAAGAAGATGCTTAGAAATCTTACACCATGGTGGATTGGAGTCTATGTAATATTCCAACCCATGTAGTTGTCAGAGGATGGTTTATATCTTCCAGCTTCGGTGCAGCCATGGTCTGATTTTATTGCTTCTTTTGCTTGTGGAGTTTTATGCACTGCGTGTTGTCTGACTGACAGAGCAAGGTTGAAATCAAAGTACAATAAGTGAGTGGGACAAAGAATGTGAGCTTAATTGGATGCTTAATATTTACCCTTTTATTCAAAATATTCCAGAGGATAGCCGTAATAATTACTTTATTTTGTACTGCATTCTAATATCCATAGCTAGTTTATTGGTACAAAATGGTGTTGACACATTGATTGGTTTTTATTCAATGCAGGAATGCAGGAGATATCCCAGCCCATCATGTCAAGATTCTCATCTATTCAATGTTAGAACAATAAATGTGTTACTACATTATTTAAATGATAGAGAAATGGCCGCGATATACTGGATGCTTGAGACAACTCTTGCTCTCCAAACTATGGAAGCCAAAATACCACACTACAGGGTGATGGAGCAAGAAAAGTACGAGTCGTTTTTAGCAGAACTGGACGATTTGAAAGGAGCAGAATCTAGATTAGAAATATGCGTCATTGAAGGAAACCGTGTTTTTGAAATTGGGAGGTGACAAGACCTTCTCTAAATTTGAATTTCATGAACGTTGTTGATTTTATTTGCGTTAAAGAGCATGATAGTGGAGCCTCTCCTCCAAGATGTTTTACATTGGAAAGTTTTCTATTGGTATTGTTATTTATTATGGTTTTACTATATTTGTAATAATGTATTAACATATTTTATTATGGTTTAAGTTCACCATTCTAGTTTAGCCTTATTTGTAATAATGTGTTAACCTATTTTATTTATAGTTCAAGGAAGTTCAACTCCATGTCAACCACTGTTATTAGTATTTTTGGTTTAGGTATGGTAAAAGTATTTTTTTTTATTTTTTTTTAGCAATAATTCATATTCAATTAGTTGTTTTATAATTGTGTTTTTAATGCTATTTATTTATTTATAAAAAATATTTTAGTGATAGAAATAGTATAGCAATAAAAAGTAAAGAATTCTTTAATTATATGTTGAAGATCATAATTGTGGTATATCTACCTGTTATGAAGATCACAATTGTTATGATATAGTTAGCCATTATGAAATAATATTTGGAATGACTTATTTATTTGTAGGTTCCTGAATTAACGAGATGGGGGAGGTTCCTTGGATGCAGAGGTTCTTTGGACAATAAAGTGTATGAAACAATGCCAACAATAGATAGATATGGAAATGGAGTGAATGTTAGAGAACAAAGTGACTATGCCATTGGACTTGAATTTGATAAGGCACTAGATTTAGTTATGTTTGATGTTTCTTAAGTTTATCTATTTTCTGAATTTATCTGATAGATCTTCTGACAAATGAACTTCATCCTTTCCTATATATTTTTTCAATTGTTCCCCCGAGATGAGAAATCATTTTTAGAAGTCGATTGTTCAGCTCCTCTAGCTGAAAAAGTTTAATGTGCACATCTCTATGGTCATTCACTATGTTTTGTGTTGTGCAGAGAAAGAAAGAATCAAGAACAGAGAGAGAAGACCAAGAAATAGAAACTGAAATGAATCTGTTTTATTCGATGATGATTTCATTACATGGTATTCAATATAACCTATGAACAGCTACCGTTACATATAACTAAACTAACCGTAACTAAAAACTAAATCGGTTACAAAACTGTTTGACCAAGTTCGTTGTCAAACCAACAAACTCCACCTTGACAACAACTTTCCCATTCATCATCTTTCCTGCAAGCCAAGAGAAGCTAAACACCACCGCAACTTCTCTACTGTAACTGGCTTTGTGAATATGTCTGCACAATTTTCTCGTGTGTGGACCTTTTTAAGAGCTACTTTTCCACCATCGATCACATGTCTCAGAAAATGATATCTCACATCAATGTGCTTGGTTCTGCTGTGATAGGCAGGATTTGTGGCCAAGTGAATAGCACTTTGACTGTCACAAAGTACACTCACTTTCTCCTGCGTCCTTCCGATTTCATCGAGCAAACCCTTTAACCAGATTGCTTCTTTACTGGCATCTGAAGCAGCTATATATTCAGCTTCGGTAGTGGACAATGCAACCGTGTCTTGAAGCTTTGACATCCAACTAATTGCTCCACCTGCAAGAGTAAAGACGTAACCTGTAGTAGATCTTCTTTTGTCCAAATCACCTGCATAGTCAGCATCTACATATCCGCAGACTGATCCTTCACTACCATCAAAGACGATGCAATGATCTCTTGTGCCTCTTAGATATCGAAGCACCCATTTCACTGCTTTCCAATGTTCTTTACCTGGATTGAACCTGCTGACAACTCCAACTGCATGTGAAATGTCAGGTCTTGTAGATACCATCGCATACATTAAATTGCCTACTGCATTTGCATATGGTACATGAGACATATACTGCTTTTCTTCATCATCTCTAGGACTCAAAACCGAAGAAAGCTTAAAATGGGAAGCTAACGGAACATTAACAGGTTTCACATTATTCATAGAGAACTTTTCAAGTACCTTCTCCACATACTTCTGCTGTGATAACCAAAGCTTACCATTTTTCCTGTCTCTGTGTATCTCCATGCCCAAGATATGTTTTGCTGCTCCAAGATCCTTCATATCAAACGCCCTAGAGAGTTGAGCCTTTAACCTGTTGATCTCTTCCATGCTTTTGCTTGCAATAAGCATATCGTCAACATACAAAGCTAAGATAATGAATATGCCATTGAAACTTTTGAAGTACACACAATGATCATACTCACTTCTTATAAAGTTCTGGCTCACCATGAAGGAATCAAACTTCTTGTACCATTGTCTGGGAGACTGCCTCAGACCATACAATGATTTCCTGAGCTTGCAAACTAATCTTCTGCTGCGACCTCGCACAAAACCTTCTGGTTGTTCCATATATATCTCTTCGTTCAAATCACCATGTAGAAAAGCTGTTTTAACATCTAACTGTTCTAACTCAAGATTAAGCAATGCAGTTAGTGCCAACACAGTACGTATAGAAACAAGTTTTACAACTGGAGAAAAAATCTCATGAAAGTCTATACCTTCAACCTGAGAATACCCTTTTGCTACCAGTCTCGCCTTATACCTCTCGATACTACCATCAACTTTCCGTTTCAGCTTGAAGACCCATTTACATCCAACAACACTTCTCCCTTCAGGAAGCTCTACAAGATCCCAGGTATTGTTCTTGGCTAAGGAGTCCATTTCTTCTTCCATAGCCTTTTTCCATTTCTCGCTATCTGTATCATCTATCGCTTCCTGATAACAAGACGGTTCCCCATCTTCAGTAACCAAAGCAAAAGATGAAGCAGCAGAATCTTCATACCTTTTGGGAGTTTTCTTCGCCCTTGTAGACCTTCTCAGAGCTACTGGTTGCTGAACTGGTTCAAAAACTTGCTCTGGTTCAGAAGCTTCAACGGCTTCCTTTGTGTCTTCAACACCTTTGTCTCCAGAAGTCTCTCCATCCTTTCGACTGTCACCGAAAGATCTAGCCTCCAACTGAACTCGTTGACTCGGCGATACCTGTTCCTGTTCAATTCTTTCAACATTTGATTTTAACAAAGATGATTCATCAAATGTTACATCTCTACTAATAACTATCTTCCGCAATGTAGGATCCCACAACCTATATCCTTTCACTGCATAGTCATACCCAACAAAGACATAACATTTCGACTTTGGATCTAACTTTGAACGCTGATTTTTCGGAATCAGAGAATAAGCATCACAACCAAATATCCTCAAATGAGAATAGTCACAAGACTGACCTGTCCAGACTTCTTCAGGAATTTTACAATCAATTGCTACTGAGGGTGATCTGTTAACTAAATAACAAGCAGTAGATACTGCTTCCGCCCACAACTCCTTTTGCAAGTTAGCATTGCTGATCATGCTTCTGGCTCTTTCCATAAGAGTCCGATTCATACGCTCAGCAACACCATTTTGCTGAGGAGTATAAACAGCAGTTTTGTGTCTAACAATGCCCTCATCCTTACAGTATTGTTCAAATTCAACAGAAGTGAACTCACCACCATTGTCAGTTCTTAGACATTTAATAGATTTGCCTGTTCTTTTCTCTACCATTACTTTAAATTGTTTAAACACATTGAATACATCAGCTTTCCTTTTTAGCAGATAGACCCAAACTTTACGAGAATAATCATCAATGAACGTTACAAAATACAAAGCACCTCCATATGACATAACAGGGGAAGGCCCCCACACATCAGAATGAATGTAGTCTAAAACATCTTTACTATTATGATTGCCAACTTTAAATCTCTGTTTACACTGTTTCCCATACACACAATGTTTACAGAAATCTAAATTCAAGGATTTCAGACCGGGAAGAGATTTACGTTTCATCAGTATATGAAGACCTTTCTCGCTCATATGACCCAAACGCTGATGCCACAGACGAGTACCTGCTTCTTCCTTTTCCGACGCAACCGCTGCTTCACCGACCTGAGTACTTCCTTTTAACCTGTAAAGATTCCCGACCTTCTCTGCCTTCATAACCACAAGGGCACCTTTGAAGACTTTCAAAACGCCATTCTGACCTGTAAACTTATACCCATCTGAATCCAACACTCCCAAAGAGATTAAATTTTTCTTCAAATCAGGCACATGTCTAACACTAGTTAATGTCCTAACTGTGTTATCATACATCTTAATCCTGATATCTCCCATCCCAACAGTCTGACATGACATATTGTTACCCATAAATACAGAACTACCGTTTACATTTTCATACGAAGTAAACCAGTTTCTATGTGGGCACATATGATGCGAAGCACCAGAGTCTAACAGCCAGCTATCAAAACTATGAGAGACATTACATTCAGGTGAAGTTTCATCTATCGTACACAAATCTTCAGCAGATAAAACTTCGTCTACAATACCTGAATCAGCCTGATTCGCTTCGTTCTTCAGGTTTTCGGATTCCTTCCATTTCCAACAGTCCTTCCTCAAGTGTCCAACTTTACCGCAGCTCCAACATTTTGCCTTACACTTTTTGCCCTTCGATTTCGACCTGGAAGTTCCCCTTGGTTTGTCTCCTCTTTCCTTTGAGCGTCCTCTAGCAACCATGGCTTCTGATGCAGTTGTATCAGTGCTGGATTTCCTTCGTACCTCTTCAGACAGAAGAGCTCCCACCACTGATTCAAACTTCAAAGAATCAGCAGAGCTAAAGCTGATCGAGGTTACGAAGTGATCCCATGATTCAGGCAAAGAACACAACAAGGTTATGGCTTTATCTTCTTCCTGTATTTTTACTTCCATATCTGTTAATTGACAAATTAGTGTATTAAAGACATTCAAATGTTCTGCAACGCTTGAACCTTCTTTCATTCGAAGACTGTATAATTGTCGTTTCAGATAAATTCTGTTAGTTAATGATTTTGTCATATAAAGGGTTTCAAGTTTTCCCCACAAACCTGACGCCGTGGTCTCTTCAACGATGTTGAAGAGAACTTCATCCGCTAGACATAGCCGGATGGTACTGAGAGCACGGGCATCCAAGTCCTCCCACTCTGTAGTAGTCATGGTTGTGGGTTTCTTAGTAACTCCATCCAATGCCTTGTGCAACCCTTGTTGCACAAGCAGATCCTTGACCTTCAGTTTCCAAAGAGCAAAATTGCTCTTTCCGGTGAATTTCTCCACCTCGAATCTAGCATTCGACATCTTGGCCATTTTCCTCCTTCCTAGGGTTTCAGTCTTTTAAAAAAAAAAAAAACTAATAACTTCCCCAATTCAAACAGAAAGACAAGTTTCAACTCTTTTGTTCTCTTGCAAACTTTTCCTTCTACAATAGTTGTAAAAACAACACTCTCTCTTGCAACCTTTTCCTTCTACAGTATTTGTAAAAACAACACTCTTCTCTGCTGTAAAATTTAAAAATTTCTGAACCAATCTTTTCAATCTGCTGCTGTCTTCTTTTTTTTTTAAATAATTCTGCAAACCCTTCCTTCAAAAAATCTGCTGCTGTTTTTTTTTTTTTTTTTTTTTTTTTAAAACTGCAAACTGCTATCTTTAAAAATCTGCAATCTGCTAATTTTTAAAAAAAAACTGCAAAACCCTTTTTTTTCTCTTTAAAAAAAAATTCCTGTGTAAAAACGATACTCGGATTGCAGTCTCACAACACCGACAGATTCAGGGAAACAAAAAAATTCTGTGTAAAAACAATACTCGGATTGCAGTCTCACAACATCGACAGATTCAGGGAAACAAAAAATTCTGTGTAAAAACGATACTCGGATTGCAGTCTCACAACACCGACAGATTCAGGGAAACAAAAAATTCTGTGTAAAAACGATACCCGGATTTGCTGCAACGCCGCTGTCCACAGGGCCGTCCAAAGGGCCGTCCAAGCTCATACCCGGATTCAGGGAAACAATATTCAAGCCCGTCCACAGGTCACGCTCTCAACAACGCCGTCCCTCACAACGCGTCCACTGCCCTCAGGAAGTCTGCCGCTCAGCACCTGCCGCTCAGCACGATTCTTCAAGTCTCAGCCGTCCTCAGGAATAAATCACGGGAGTTAGTTTTTGTCCAGGCTTTGATACCACTTGTTGTGCAGAGAAAGAAAGAATCAAGAACAGAGAGAGAAGACCAAGAAATAGAAACTGAAATGAATCTGTTTTATTCGATGATGATTTCATTACATGGTATTCAATATAACCTATGAACAGCTACCGTTACATATAACTAAACTAACCGTAACTAAAAACTAAATCGGTTACAAAACTGTTTGACCAAGTTCGTTGTCAAACCAACATTTTGTTCATCCCAATTGTTGATCCATAGTTGGTGTTTTCTCTGAATGTTGGCATTTCCTCAAAAGATTCTCTGTCTGGATTCCTTACTAGAACTTTATTGAAATGGTCATATACTTTTAGTTTTTCCTCTAAGTTTCCAAATTTAGTTTCCAGACTGTGTTTTGATAAAGAAAGTTCTCGTACTTCATAATCATCATCTAAAATTTATAATAATGCTCTTGTAAAATTTGATCCCATCTTTTCAATTTGAACGGTACTCTATCTAGCCACGACTCTGTGTCATGCACTTCTTGCAAACCATCCAAATAACTTGACTTCTATGGCTGATTGTAGTTGTGAATTTCATATTTTTTCAAGTCAAGTTCCAATTGTCTGTCACTGCCACCATTGATTTCTCCATTTCTTATAATGTTCCTGGAAGGTAAAAATCACCAGGCAAGCTCTACTTGTCAAGGTTATGATTACTATTTTTATTTTTATTTTTGAAACTATTTCACCAATTAATTTATTGACCATACATATATTTTCTTGCCTGAACTCTTGGAATAACCTCTCCAAAATTTCAAGGTCATCCTAAAGAAACATTGAGATCCTTCCGTCATATTTCAGAAATATTTTCTCTTTAATTTCTTTGATTCTATCCTATGAAGATGACAACTTTTGTAGCTAGTCTAGCTTGACAACCTTAAGGGATACATTTTCTTTGTTGATGACTGAAATATCAAGTCTTGTATTAGACGTGTGCTCTGTATCTCTAGTTTTCTTCTCTATTGAATCCCCTTGAACACTGAGTAATAACTCAGTGCATGCTTTTTGTGACTTTTCTATCATCCCATGCAGCTTGTAGCCTTGACAATAATGCCTTTATCGCTTGTTTGACAGATCAAATTAGGTTATAAGCTCTGACACCTTGCCTTCACATTCCCTTTTAATAAATGCAATATCTGCATTGGCACTCTGTATTAATTCTTGCAAACTTGATAAATGTTCCTTTTCAGCACACAACATGTATGACAAAGGAAAATGAACCACCAAAAATTGTAGGAAAATGAGTTCCAAACAATGACTGTGAAAATGTGTTAAGGCCAACAACAAATAGTAACTTTTGTATTACCAGTGCCTTATCACTCTGTTCCACAAAAAAGAAAAAATTAACCGAACAAGCATATCAGATAAATTACGTAGTTATCCAAAAAAAAAATTATTGTAAATTCCAAAAAATAAAAAATGCTTACATCACTACCACCCATCAAAGGAACTAGTTGAGTTGGAATCATCATAGTGGTTCCTAGCATCAAAATGTAATGTTGAAATGCTAGAATAATTGCCTCCACTATGGCACAACATATTTATACATCAAAGAAGATTAGTTTGGGAACTTGTACTGCAAGAAAAGCTACTGTAAAAACTACAATATTCCATAATAATTGATTGCACAATAAGGCATGATTGTAACACAATCACAGGAAACTGTAAAAAGGATCTACATTCAAGCATGGTTCATGAAAAAATTTGCAGTAGAAAAACAATATAGACCTAGATGAAAGGGAAAACCATCCTATTCATGTTATGAACTCTTCATGGTCTTCAACAGATAACTATTTTCCTAAGCCTATTTTAGGCCATTGGAAGTAAGCATATTTACTCTAAGAAAAGAGTTGATTGTCGCACTGCTAGAAACTGAGAGGCCTATGCCAAAAACAGAGTATAGAAAAATATTCTCTACTTACATAAGCATTTCTTTAGGTAGAAACAGAAGACAACAAAGAAGAGAAAAAATCATCATTGGCTAAAGGAAAAGAAGATTCTTACAAATCTTAAGGTGGATTGGAGTCCCTGCAAAAATCCAGCCCATGTAGTTGTTTTGTAGGAGGATGGTTGATATCTTCAAGCTTCGGTGTAGCCATAGACTAATTTGATTGCTTATGTTTCTTGTGGAGTTCTATCCACTATGTGTTGTATAATTGATAGATCAAGATTGAAAATAGTGTACAATAAGTGAGTGGGGCAAAGCATTTCAGTTTAATTGGATGCTAGTCTCCTATGCATTGTTGAAGGGCTTATGCAGGGGGATCACAGCTTTGCTCCCCAATCATAAAATATTTAAAATTCCTGAGAGGGTTTGAATGAATCCATGTGAAATTTTTGGATTCTTTTAAGAGCACATTGACCTCCCTCATAGTGCAGTGGCTTAGCAAAAGGACCACTATAAGTTAACTAAACTACTTTAGAAAAAAACCATCATCAACAACCATAAAAAAATTCCCACAAGTATTTACAGAAAAGAGAACACATATACTTAAACTAAAGTTATTTACTTCAAGAATGCAAATAGGAGCATGCTACATGAGATTGATGCCAGAAAACAATTACAGACACAAAGCATACAAAAGTCTCCCATGAAACATACTTTCTTCTTTCTTATCTTAAACAATTCTAAATATTAGATTCCAAATGTACATGAATATCCCAAAAAGACTGTATTCAAAAGAGATTCTGCATGTTTGCATTCATGAATACTAAATATTTTGCATACCTCTCTCCTCCACACATATCACTGTTTAAGTTCCCTTAACTGATAAACGATCTTTGCAACTTCTTTTTGTAATTCTATTAATGATTCAACGATCTTCTTCAATTTCTTTATTTTGATAGAAATCTAAGGGCTCTCTTCCATTATCATTACTAGTGTGCCACTGAGCTCGACCCCTGATAATTCTTTCATGATTTCTCCACCCAAATCATTCTTAATCAGATTTTTATAAGCAAATTGTAGGTACATAAGCTTTGTCTTTGTCTTTGGATTGAAGTAGATGATTTAAACCCTAGGAGATTTGTACTAAAAAATCTGCATAAGCATTTAAAGAAACCTAAATTCATTAAAATTACATTTACCTTGGCATCAGATAGTCTGCTTCCATCGTTAGAACTGTCTGGCAAGAGAAAATCCCTGTATAAATAAAATTGACAAGATTAAACAAGAAACTTGAAAATAAAGGGGAATTGAATAGGGTTGCAACCCTTGTGGTAAAATAATCAAGTTGCAGAGTGGGGTTCTTGTAGGCACAGGTGCAATTGGCTGAAGGTAGGCCGACGAGGGAGAGAGAGGTAGTTACCATGGTAACTCCTCCCATCAGAACCCTTTGATCCCAAACTCTCAGTAGTTGGATTTCCTATGCTTGGAGGAAGGACGATACTTCTCGGTCAGAGTGGAAAACTGGATTTCAAGAGAGTTCAATAGGAATCACCATAACAATAATTAATACGCAGTGAAATGTGAAATTATTTGACAAGTGCATAATTTTAGAAATAGTTTCACATCATGGAGGAAGGAAACTAAAAAATTAAAGGCCATGAGATTGTACAGATTAAAGGCCAGTTGGGAGTAGCACGATGTCATATACAACATAGAGAATGGACACAATAGACAGGGACATTACGAAGAAGAGCATGTGGACCATGAAATTCTTGCCCACATAGGTGTAGATGAGCTCCAACTTCAATAGTCTCACAACCAAGGAGGCTGCTAAAAATCCACCAGAGGGGTAGTTAACTACAAATACCAAGTAGCAACTGTCATTCAATTCAAATCAAAGAAAAATGATAACCCAATTGTTAAACAAAAAATTGAATGGCACAAACTTTTACAGAAAGGAAACTAAAGGAGTTATTTTCAGAGGGAAATGCCTTACAGCGTAAATATCCATTAAGTTACTTGGCTGGAGAAAGATGCTAAGTTTAAGAAAACCATAAAATCCATGTAGGAGTCAAATGTAAGATTTTATTTGAAAAGATATAAAATAATTGCAAGAGAGAAAGGAAGGATTTTATGAAAAATGTGTCATGGGAGAGAAAGGCAAGATTTATTGAGAAAATCCTAGGGAAATGGATAAAAAGATCCAACAAACATGGGACACTGGTAAAGGAAAGCATATCATGAAAGAGGGAAATAAATACCGATTGAAGAGATCAAGAATAGGTCACTTATCCATGGCAAGAACTCTCGTCTCAGGGGGAAATAGAGGAAGTCAGTTCTAGTTTGGGTGGTGGTGCTCGATTTTCCAAGTGACAGTCTTTTAGATAATCTGGTTTGCTTCAATTGAATGGGATGTTCTCTATGTGGCTACTTACTCTTTATGTTGTTGAATCTTTCAGCTTACGGGCATAATTGCATTTGTTATATTTTTTTATAAGATGATTGAATATTTATGAATGTGGTAACTATTGAATATAAATTTAATCGAAGTTAAATTTAGTGATGGGCGCATAGTAGGTGGTTGTTGATATTGGGTCTAGGAGGTATGTGACAAATGGTATTGGAGCTCTAAATTAAAATATTTTGGCCTATGCGCCAACCCACATGTGTAATATGTGAATGCGTTATAGGTCCTAAACTAGGTCCTAAACAAATAAGAGGTTTCACTAAAGTGTAGAATCATTTTACATGATTATACTGAGTTCTTCCCAAGCAATATTTATATATTCTGATGAAATTTTTGTTCTTATACTTGCTAATGTAGTTGTAGTTTGTAAATAATCGGTGGTGGTAAAATAGATTGAGGATTTCTTTTTTATAGTTGTAAGTAAGTATTACAACTCTGCTTCGACGATCTAATTGTTTAAATAGATAATATCAATAATCAAATATGTTGTAATTATGAATCAACACATAAGAGAGAGAAATATTCATATATTGTTGTGAAATATGTATGAAGAAATCAACACATAAGAACTGATATCTACCAATTAGAATGGCAACATTTACATATAATTAGAAAAGTGTTTTCACTGTAAGTTGCAATATTTCATTTTATATCTCTCTGAAGTGTTAGAAAATGTCAGCGAAGAAGAAAAACAACAACTGACGAGGAATTATAATTATACATGCCAAATAAAATCTTTATGTGTTTTAAATATATACAATCTCTTTAATTTAAAGAATATGCAAGAGAGTATATATGTGTGTGTAACTTGTAAAGCTATATAAGTGTGATACAAAAAGAGCTTGTGTGATGAAAACAAATCATGCGTGGACCCAAATCAAAATCCAAGGCATAGGTTATTAACACATGCCTATTTTTTTTTACATTCACAACAGACACCAACCATCCTCGATTGGTAAAATAAAAATAAAAATTAAAAAACCCTATCACTTCTCTTCATATGATTCTACACATTTGAAAACACAATGAAGCTCATGCATTAAAAAATGATCCCGGTTACATGTTCAGATATGGATAATTTTGCAGTTGGATTCTGCTGAATCATATCTATTCTAATTAGAACAATAAAGAAATCAAGGATTCTCTATCAATTCTTTTAAAAAAGTAAATTTCATATGTGGGTAAATGAAGCATTGAGACACCTAAATTATTACAAACGATTTTATTACAAATGGATATAAAATAAAATAAATTGTATTTGTAAGAAGTAGGTTATATGTAAGAAGCTAAGTGTTACGTTCATAACATTTCATCTATGCCTCGGTGATTTGAAATTGAGAAACCATGAAATAGCATATATAGGACAAATAAAGTCCTTTTTTATGGAGGGTTGAAACTAATCGAATATATGTTAACCACATACTATATATAATTACTATGAGTTGTCTTAGTCGTGCATACAACATGATTGTGCAAATTATTCCAAATCGTGGATGCTTAAATTATATGGAGATATGTTTTGAAATCTAGCAATGAATTTTCGAAGGATCCTGTCCCTCTGCAGTGCTTGGTAGGGTAACTCGGAGAGGTGGATGTTAAGTGTGAAGCAAAATTCGTGCAGGATTCTACATCCTTCTACACTGCTAGTAGTTTCTAGAATCAAATGCAAGATTCTAGATCCTCCTACACCACCAATAGTTTCTAGATCATTCTAGATCTCCATCTGAATCACATACAGGATTCTAGATTCTTCTTTTGCCTCTATAAATTTGTAATTTCTCTGGCCAAGGAAAGCAATCGAAGGCCCAAGCTTGTTATGTAATGCAAAGTGATTTCTATTCTCCAGTGATTGTTTTATCTATTCCGCTATTTCTGACTAAGTAATCTTGTTGTTTCTCCATTTGTCTGTCTCTGTGAATTATTCTCTGCTATTGCCGTCTAAGTCTCTGAGTATAAATCCGCTGTGTGTTATGTATGCTATGATCTAACAACTGGTATTAGAGCCGAGTTCGAATATCCACCGTGCAAGCCACTTAGTGCCATCATCTTACTCTAGCAGCATTCATTAAAACATTGGTTGTTACCCCTGGAGCTGTTGAAGGATCTGTCCAGGAAATAGCTGAGGAACTGTGGAACTAAAAGACAGTTGTTGCAAGAAAAACAAGGTCATGGATCTATCTTGAAACTTGTTGCTGGAGTTTGAAAACTGGAGATTCGTGGAGTTTGGAGTTGAAACGTGGTTTTCGTAAGTTTTTTTTACATCAAGCTTGCACGTATACGTCAAGTTTCTTTTTCACAAACCAACATATGTAGGTGTGAAATGTGAAAAGGTTAACACATTATATATGTTTATATATTTATTATGAAACATATATAATTATATGTTGGAATTTTGAAAAGTATATTTTAAAAAGGATCAGGAATTTTGAAAAGGGTATTTTAAAAGGAGGAAGGTCATTATTACTAAATTTTAAAGAGTAATAATTAAAGTTTTATTTTTAAGTGGAGTTTTTGTGTTTTGGGGGTGAATTTGATTGAAAATGGAGACAACACTTACATATATGGAGAAGTTGAAAGGGGCTAATTTTGCCCTATGGAAATCACAGATGGAGGATATACTGATTTTAAAGGATCAGTATTTTCTGATTGAGGGCACAATAAAGAAACCCTCATCAATGACAAATGAAAAGTGGAATAAGCTAGATAGAAAGGCGATTGCAAATTTCCTCCAATATTTAGAAAAGAATGTTTATTTCAATGTGTCTCAAGAAAAGACGATAGAAGGATTATGGAAGAAGCTCCATGATCTATATGAGAAGAACACAACATCAAACAAAGTGTTCTTGATGAATAAGCTTTATAATCTCAAAATGAAGGAGGGTGATTCAGTTGTTGAGCACTTGAATGCATTTAATATTATTACTAATCAGATTTCCTCTCTTAAAATCATTCTAGATGATGAAATTAGAGCTATATTGTTAATGTGTTCTATGCCAGACAGCTGGGAAATTTAATTGTAGCTATGAGCACTTCAACAACTGAAGGGACCATGAAGTTTGATGATGTCAGTAGCAGTTTAATGAATGAGGAACTGCGATGGAAGTCAATTGTGGAAAACTAGGGAGGAGAAGCTCTAGCTCTAGCTAATCATGGTAGGAGAATGGATCGAGGCCGACAAGGGCGATCAAGATCGAGAGGCCGATAAAAATCAAGGAGAGGTAGAATCATCTACTTTCATTGTGGCAAACCCAGGCACATGAAGAAAGAATGTCGATTCTGGAAGAAAGGACAAAATGATCATAGACCGTCTAGTATGAATCACAAGTCATCCAGCACAAATGAAGGTGAGGCTACTGCTGTAGCCACATATGGTGATGTGTTGTTTTCTGTTTCAGTAGAGGATGCGTGTGTATATACATCTAGCAGTAGCTTTGATTGGATCCTTGACTCTGGGGCATCTCACCATGTAACCCCATGCAAAGATAGTTTTGTTTCATATAATCCTGGTGATTATGGTAGAGTGCATTTGGGGAATAATCATTTTTGCAGTATTGTTGGAGTGAGAGATGTCCAGATCAAAATGAAAGATGGACAAGATATATTGTTGAAATAGGTCAGGCATGTACCAGAAATGTGCATGAGTTTAATCTTTGTGGGACGACTGGATGATGAAGGCTATTTGTCAAGCTTTGGAAAAGGAGGCTGGAAAATTATCAAAGGTGCATTGGTTGTGGCCAAAGGACCAAGACAGGAACATTATACACATTGAAGACATTGATAGGAAAATTAGATTTGGCTTTTGTCACAAAAGAAGGAAATTCAACAGATCTATGACATAAGCGTTTGGGCCACCTGAGCAAGAAGGGCTTAAAAATCCTTGTTGGTAAAAATTTATTGCCAGGTTTGAAATCCTACAATCTTGATCTTTGTGAGAATTTTATATATGGAAGACAAAGAAGGGTTTAATTCCTTAGAGGTGGCCATGATAGAAAGAAAAATGTATTAGAATTGGTACACTCGGATGTGTTTGGGCCTGTTAACATCAAATCATTAGGAGGAGCATCATATTTCATAACATTTATAGATGATGCATCCAGGAAAGTTTGGACATATCCTATGAAAAATAAAAGTGAAGTGTTTGGAATATTCCAAAAACTACATGTTGTTGTCGAAAGAGAGACTAACAAATTGCTGAAATGTTTAAGAACAGATAATGGTGGAGAATATTGCTCAAATGAATTTAAGGAATATTGTAACATGTTTGGCACAAAGCATGAGAAGACTGTGCTTGGTACTCCTCAAAATAATGGTGTCGCAGAAAGGATGAATTGCACCATTATGGAAAAGGTGCGAAGTATGTTGTCCAATTCCAATTTGGAGAAGAATTTTTGGGCTGAAGCAGTCAGGATTGCTTGCTACCTCATAAATAGATCTCCAACTATAGCCTTGGATGGCGATATCCCTAAAGAAGTTTGGAGTGGTAAGAATTTGAATTATTCTCACTTGAAAATCTTTGGATGTGAAGCATTCGTACATATTCCCAAAGAAAATAGAACTAAGATAGAGGATAAATATATGAAATGCATTTTTTTGGGATATGTGGATAAAGATCCTGGTTATCATCTATGGGATCCAGTCAAACATAAAATTATTAGAAGCAGGGATGTTATATTTAATGAGTTATAAATGTTCAAGAGGATTGTAGGTGATTTGGAGGTCAAGAAGGTTATTGACAGGTTTGAAGAGTAGCAGGAAAACATACCACCAATACAAGAAAATGAACAGCAAATTTAGGAGCATGAAGAACAACAAGTGGAAAATGATGAAAAACAAGAAGAAGGAATCTTGCAGCAACCTTTATAGCAGATTCAACCTGATAATGCACCACCACAGTTGGTTTGCAGATCTTCTAGGCCACATAAGCCTTCACAAAGGTATCCTCCTTCAAACTATATTTTGTTGACTGATGAAGGTGAACCTAATTGTTTTCAAGAAGCTTGTAAAGTCGAGCATAGTAAAGAATGGAAGAAAGCATTGGAAGAAGAAATGAACTCTTTGCAGGAAAATAAAACTTGGGAGTTGGTAAACCTACCGAAAGGTAGAAAGGTTATATAAAACAAATGGGTGTATAGGATTAAGCATGAAGGTGACGAAAAGAAAGAGAGGTATAAAGAAAGATTGGTGGTAAAAGGTTTTTCCCAAAAGGAAGGTATTGACTTCACTGAAACTTCTCACCTGTTGTTAAAATCTTATCCATTAGGGTCATTCTTGGTCTAGTGGCTACTTTAGACCTAGAATGTGAACAACTAGATGTAAAAACTACTTTCCTTCATGGTGAATTAGAGGAAGAAATTTATATGGAGCAACCAGAAGGCTTCATAGAAAAAGGCAAAGAAGGCCTTGTTTGTAGGTTGAAGAAGAGTCTCTATGGGTTGAAACAGGCACCTCGACAATGGTACAAGAAATTTGATTCATTCATGTTGGAACATGGTTTTTCAGAGGTTGGAAGCTGACCATTGTGTCTATATCAAGAGGTATGGTCAAGGAAAGTATATCATATTATTGTTATATGTGGATGAAATGTTGATTGTTGGGCATGATAAGAATAAGATCAATAGGTTGAAGAAAGATTTGGGTAGAAAATTTGCAATGAAGGATTTGGGACTAGCACAACAGATATTGGGCATGCGGATTATGCATGACAGGGAAAACAAAAGGTTGTGGCTGTCACAAGAAAAATATATCAAGAAGGTGTTTGACAGGTTTAATATGAAGGATGCCAAGCCAGTTGGTACAACCCTTGCAGCCCACTTCAAGCTAAGTACTGAATTATGTCCTAGTGATGACAAGGGGAAGGAAGAGATGAGAAAGATTCATTATGCTTCAACAGTTGGCAGCTTAATGTATTCCATGGTATGCATATGACCAGACATTGCATATTCAGTGGGAGAAGTGAACAAGTTCCTTACCAATCCAAGCAAACAACATTGGCAAGTAGTAAAATGGATTTTAAGGTATCTCAAGGGTACTATTCATTATTGTTTTTCTTTTGGTCATGATGAGACTGTGCTTGAAGGAATTGCAGATGCGGATATGGCTGGATATATGGATACCAGAAAGTCCACTACAGGTTATTTGTATACATTTGTAGGTGCAATAGTATCTTGGGTGTGAAAGCTACAAATAATAGTAGCCCTCTCTACAACAGAAGCAGAGTACATAGCTGCAACAGAATCTTATAAAGAGATGTTGTGGATGCAGAATTTCCTAGGTGAGATAGGAATAAAGTAGGACAAGTGTGTGTTATATTGTGATCGTCAGAGTGCCATTCACTTGGTGAAAAACCCAGAATTTCATTCAAAAACCAAGCACATTGACTTAAGGTACCATTGGATCTGGCATGTGTTGGAGGAAGAAAAATTATCCTTGGATAAGATCCATACAGATAGGAACGTTGCTGATATGTTCACTAAGATTCTACCACGAAATAAACATGAGTTATGTAGAGGCATGATAGGACTCAGTGTGACTTGATCACTCTTATTTGGCTTCAAGTGTGGAAATCAACACCGGCTCGAATAATGGAGGCCATGACAAGCCAGAGAGACCTACAGCCTATTATTTTAGTTAATAGATACCTCCACCTATTTCTTGAATTGAGTAACTTCTTCCGAATTTTTTCAAAAACCCCCACCATTGAGCTTTGTGGTTAACGAAATGCTGATCTGCCTTTTTGTCCAAATTTTTACGACTTTAATCAAATAATTCTATGCTTGTGACTAGTGTTTCTAATCATTGCTATCTTATTAAGCTAATAGTGAGGCATGCAGTGGCAATAACTATTAAATTATGAATTCTTCTTGTTGATTAATTTGAAGAATGTTTTTTGTAAATGCCAACAATAATATGCCTTCTTGGTGGGACATGAATAAGTCATGTACTAGCAATTTTCATACTAGAAGTGAAGGAATGCTTCCTAAAACACATTTGGGTATGGATTCATCTCATGAATAGAAGCAATAGCTTGAATCCAATGACAAAGATCTAGACTTACATTCCTCACCTTTTCTCAAGTCTCAAGATGAGATTGTGCATAGAGATTGCTAAATAACACCCACGCAATGCCATTATTATGGTTAGCAAATTGGGTTATGCTTATCTTGCTATTGATTTATCGGTTGCATGCATATTGGGACTCCTTGCATCACTCACATCATCGACTATGGTTGAAAAACAATATATTTTGGTATATGTTTCAGTTCAATGTGCACTCATACTCTTCTTTGCGCATGTGTTCTACTTGGTGCTCCATGTGGAGCCTGTTCTCACAGTACTCCTTTTACCATTTACTAGCTTTGGGATTGCAATGAGTGGAAATGCATTAGTTTTGCAATACTTAAGAAGGAAAGTGGGGGTGCCCAGATGGGTCACCACACTATTCATGGTTGTCCTCTACTTCCTAAGAGTGTATTATGTGAAGGGTTATGGGTTGGGGATTTATCTTCTAAACTTGTTGATTGGCTTCTTGTCCCCCCAAGCAGATATGGAGATGGGAGGCCCCGTGTTTCCCATGAAGGGTAATGATAAATTCAAATGATTTTTGAGACACATGCCTGACTTTAAGCTTGCACATGATCACAAGCCCATACTCCAGAGATTCAGTGAGTACTTGTATGATGGAATCATTCTCTTTTCCCCCTCTGTTGACAATATGGGGGGGATCCTTAGATTTGTCTGCAATTTTAGACTTTGTTGACTCCGACCATGATTTAATACTTACTGGAAACACTAACACCTTTGATCTCATTCGTGATATCATTGTTGACCGTGGGGTTGATTTGTTTCCATCAAGGAGTTGGCATAGGATTTAATACTAAGAAACATGGAGGATCTGAAGGAGAGGGAGTGGAAGCATATTTGTACACCGTGAAGGAGTGATGTAAGAATACATTGAATGTAATGCACCTCCTAATGTGCCCTTATGGCTTCTGGACATTCGACAGGCAAAATATCCACCTCTACTGGGCAATGCAGATGAGTCACCAACCTCGCCACTCTGATCCATACGACAACATCTCCATCGATCCTAGTGACATCCTCAACACCAATGGGATTCATGTTACCTCTTCTAACATACATATTCAAAATGTCCACATCGGAATAGGAGATGATTGAACCTACAAGAAAAACGATAAAGTTACATTACTTCGAGAAGCCAGACTTGTACCAATTCAAACCCAATTTGAAATAAATCTTCTCGCTGTAATCTTAACCAATTTGTGTTAATTCTAAATTTATACACCATGTAAAAATCAATCTAATTAATTAGGGGTGTTGCTGCAATGATACAATGGAGATTTGTGTACTCATAAAAAAATGGCAGAGGGTGTGGGATTGTAGAAGAACGTTAGGCTATGGAAACCTATACATTGCATTATTTGCAGAGACTGGATTTAAATGGCACCATGAGAGGAGTCTGAGCCTAGTGGAATGATCCTCGAGGGGACCACTCGAGCCCAACATTTAATTGTTTCTCATTTCTGTAATTTGATTTCAGTAGTAATATGATTCCACATTCAATTTACATTTACATGATATTTCGAATTTCTGAGATGGTGTGTTGATTTAATTTTTCCAGTGAGATTGAGCTTGTTGTTTGGGTCCATCAACCAGTTCATTACCTAGAGTACTTAGGATTTATTTATTCTATTATATTTTATTTCCTACTAGTGTGATTCACTTCACTGCATTTTATTACATGCTTGTGTAATTCATTTGACTACATTTCATTTCCCGAATTATGTGGCGTGCTTTAAACTCTGTTATGTCATTTCATGATTTCCTTTATATTTTATATTTAATTTCATAGGTTTTATTAGTAAATTTAACAATATCATTAACTTATTCATGTTCCAGTAACTAGACTAAAAATAGAGTAGAGATAACAAGTTCTTCTTTTCTCATTTTCACTATTGACCTGTTCAATTTATTTTATAATGAAAAATGTTTTTAGTCACAGGGATTCAACATGGGGATAATAATTGTATGAGATTGACAAAGTTTTCATTTAATCCACTATTCATATTATTGGGCACTTATGAATTGATTTTAGAATTTTAAGACAACAACATTTATTTAAATACCAAGATTAGTTTGAATACATTTTTAGCATATGTAGTGTCGAACAACTTGAAGATATACTCACTCAATAATTGAAATTCTAGATTGAATATTTCCATACCCTTATGAATCCTTTCCAACATGATTCAAAATAATCCTTTTAAGTACATTTTTAAAATAGTTTGAAATTGAATTTGTTTCATGCTTTCATATTTGCAGCGTAGCTGTAGTCTTTTAAGAAGCTTTGCATTCTTTATTTGTTGCAGTGTGTTTAGTTTGGAATGTGTTTTCTTGAATCATTTCCTTTTTGAATTGTTTTTATCTTAAAAGTCCTTGAGGTCATATTCTCGGATATATTGTGCTATGTCTCTAAGTCTTATGACCTTGGATTGAAAATTTAAATGTGGGTGTAAATCTAGCATTTATATCTCCCAATAAAAAGCTTTTGGAAGCATGTGATTTAAAGCACAACGATACCTGTCCAATTAATTAGATGGAGAAAATCCCAATAAGGATAGTTGGTTTCATTTTTGGATCTACCATGTGGATCTTTTTTCATGCCTTATCCACTGAGCTGGTGCTGCTCGAGTGTGATGGGTTATTGAGTTGCACATTTGTACCAAGTAATGAGCATATGCATTCTAGAAATAACTAATTTTCTATGGAATATTTTACTTCATAAAAGCATTCAGTTTAATAAAGGTTAGCATTTAGTGTATAATGATTATCCTTATTTGCATGTGGATAAGTCAATTAATAAAATATCTTTAATCTCACCTTCTCCCTGCGCATAATGACAATGGACATGAATGTTTAAATTAAGAGAAGGTCAAGACTAAAATCAATACCACTACATTCACTATCATTATCATACTTTCATTTATGTAGGAAAATTATTTACATTACATTATATGTTTGTTCGTGATTCACCATCTATTTATTCATGCACTGGATGTTGACATACACATTGTTATTGTTACATTTATTTTGTGTGCACGTTTCATTTCACATGGTCTTTATAAATTACAGTTCTTGCAGCATGCAAGTGTTTTCATTTTTTATTATCAACTAATATCTTCCACATGCACATGTGCATGCATGGTCATATGCAAGCACAGTATATTTGCATTAAATGTGAGCATGCATGTAGAGCATATATGACTAACTAATTATTCTGTATGGCCGCATAAGAGTCTAGAATAAATTCTAAGGATTGTAAGCACGGAAAGAAGCACTAGAATATGGGAGGTGTTAGTATACTTAGAATGTACTAATAGCATAAAGTGTATGCTAGCGTAAATCAATATATGTGATAGTGCATCAATGAGATGTAAAATCAATACCACACTTTTAATTTTAGCATCTGTCACCATAGAGGAGTGTGGGTGGAACATAGTGTGGAACATCTAATGGGATTTATGAGAGGAGTAGGATTTAATGGAAGTACAAAGCACAACAACGCTGACTTCCCTCTCTTAACATCCACTGGTGATAGCGGGTGACGGTCATATGCACTAATCGTCCTCAATTGCGACATCCCTCACTTC
Organism: Pinus tabuliformis; assembly: GCA_031772625.1. Taxonomy (NCBI): domain Eukaryota; kingdom Viridiplantae; phylum Streptophyta; class Pinopsida; order Pinales; family Pinaceae; genus Pinus; species Pinus tabuliformis. Next base: position 275,401,517 of record CM062804.1, on the reverse strand, counting down.
ACTGCGGTACACTGGGATCGAACACAATCGACTCTACCATGAAATTTCAACTTTGTTCCCCGAGCAAGACCCTGTTCTCATTTGTAAAAGGTTTAATAGAGTTACTAAGAAGTCATGGTAGATTATTTGCTATTAGGAAGTTGCTAAGAGGAAGCACTGGAGAGGGATTATTTAAAAAATGTAGTAGACTACAAGTAGCACAGAAAAAGTTTCTCACGATCCGGGGAGGTTGAGTAGGTTCATGAAATGATCAAGAAGATTGTAAATGTTACCTGTTGGTTGTAGGAACATATATCCTTGCAGCAAGTTTCGAGGTTGACTTGCTACCTTGACCTCGCTCAAAGCTGTGAAGTATTCTCACCAATTGCTTGACACTTTTAGTTGTTTGAAAACATTTTTAAATGCAATGTGAAATTCAATGGTAGCTGGGATTGCAGGCCAGTTTCATCGTGAAGAACCTCCATGCAAAGTCTTCACTTAATTCTTGAATGGATTTTGTCAGGAAGGCATCACTGAAAAATGACTCGCGTAGTGTTTTTAACATCATGGTAATAATTTCACTCAATGATATTACAGGTCAAATTTTGAGAGATTCGATTCTGCATTGTTTGTTTTCTTTATAGTAAGCCACCTATGAAAACATTTTAAGAGTTTACTCTTTATACACACTTCATAGTAATAAAATTGGATTTATTCTTTGCACTTTATTTTTAATTTTTCACGTATAAGTATTGTATATTCATACACTATGGTGAATAGTTGTAATAGCATTTTGGGGAGGAGAAACCTTGTAAGGTTATAATGAAACAAATAATTCTGGAATAAATAAGAAAGGTTCAACCATAAATAGGTTACTTTTTATTGTTCCTACTTATTGAGTGTTAGGAATTATGTGAAGATTAAATTTTTATTTCATTATATTTTGTGGAAGTTTCTCCAAAACATAAGTTATTGTCAAATTCTCTTGTGAGGGCACAAAGACTCTATACCATGATTTAAAATTGGTTTAAGATACTTACACATGATAGACCTAGCTTTATATGTTCATAGTCGAGCTCAATGAATGAACAAATTTGTAATAGTTGTAAGGTATGATTATTGAAAGTTTGGATGATGAGTTTTAGTGGTGTGGTAATCATGGAATATGAAAGGAGTAATGGTAGATAAGAAAAGTTTGAATCTTATGTGTAACTGCATGCCAAAAGGTTGCACGATTGTTATGCATAGTATAATCAAGGAAATAACTAAATAGAATGAAGTTATACTTATAAGAGATCTTAAGGGAAGAAACATTGAACCCTTATGAGGTAACTAGCAGACAAAAATATATAAAATGACAAGTTCTCCTTCCATAGATCATGGCTAACATGAGGCAAAATAAAAAATTAAAGTATATAGATGGAATTTATATAAATATCAGGAAAGAAGTTCATGACATTCTATCGACATTACCATAAATTGATGGTTAATTAATTGTTTTGCATCCTAGAACAAATTCTGAAGGTTTTCCTTAACTAGATCTATTCATGAAGTTTCCTATGAAATGTCATTAAGCATGTGAAAGATAGGTCTTTGTACATGGTATGAGACTGTGCATTTTTATTATTTATACTTTTCTTTCAATTTAATATATTTTCATTGATTGGTGCATCTACATGTAATGATGCAATCCAATTTGGGATTGTGGTTTTTCTGCTAGTTGAGCCGTTTAATTCACCTTATTGGGAAAGTGCTCCAAATTCATGGGAACTAAATTGTATGAGGTCATTATTCTAATATTCAATAGAAACATGGATTTTGAATAAGTTGGAACGTACAAGTATCTTTTTGGATAAAGAAATATCCCAATAATTGTAACTAAGATATGCAAGAGACACAAAGTATATTTCCAATCTAGACTAAATTGGGGTCAGAGTTGTGGAGAATGTTCAGAAATAAAATAAATCTCAATGTATGCATGTTGAAGAAGAGATCATACCTTAATAATTTATGACTCTAATAGAAACGTTAATGGGACTAAGACCCAAAATTACATCCAGTGTAAATACATAATGGGAGTGTAAAAGTAGCCACTAGTTCCTCTCAATTAATAATAGTAAGACAATGTTAAAAGCCCATGGGCACATTCTCAAGTGCACTCAAATTCAGATGCATCAATTATTGCAACTCAAGCTATGCAACCTCAAACTTCACAAACCAGAGATGCATATCGATTTAGATATGGAAGGGAGTTCTATTAATAATATCTCGCCAATAGGAACCTTTCAAATCTGAAGCAAGAAGAGGATGCTTTCAGTAGAATGATTGTAGATCTTACACATGTATTTCTTATGTAAATTGATAATATTGAAATGATTTGTATGCTTCTACTATATATCAAAAAGCTATACATTCTTTATGAGAACATAAATGACAAATAAATTATATGTTGCGGTGCTAGATTCACTTGAAGTAGAAATAGAGCAAATGAGAGAAGCCTAATGACTAACAAGAAGTGTACACTAGATTCAGAGCATGACTTGTCTAGATTAATTAACAAAATTTTAGTAAACCAAAAGGTTTCACATTAATAAAACTTATGGTGATCTAAGGATGTTATGCGAGTATTAAAATAATACATGCATCATGTAAGGTGTGACATATAAAATGTCTAGGTGAGAAAGAGAGAGGGTAACAAACCATTCAACAGCTTGTTGCTAAATTAATATGGTGAACCCACCATATTGATGGATAAGTGGTACTAGTAATCAGTATTGTTGTGCACAAAGATATTTGGTATCTAGAAATCCATTTAAATTTACTCACAATCGTACAATCTCAAATGCGTATTTTGTAGCACAACTTCATAACAAGAAATATGGGAAAAGTCTACCTATCAGATTGCATTGATAGTTTTGTTTGGTTCTAAATATGACAACATAAAAATTATTGCATAAACTTTTTAGTTTAAATAATTTCATAATTCATTTGGTTTCCAATAAATAAATTATATTCTATTAGGTCATGATTTAGTGTTAAGGTGGGGTATCAACATGTCAATCACCTATGTTCACACCCTAGTACACATAGTCCCAACAAACTTGCTATGTGTGGAAGTGAGAACATTGTAAAATTCATTTATGACTCATGTATAGAGGTGTATGTACTTACGTACTAATTGTTCGATTGGTTTTGAATATACAATGAATTATTCATGGCCAAAAAGGTGTTAAGAATAGTGGTAAAAAGAGAAAATGGGAAATCAAATTGCATAACTAGATCATTGTTAGGAGTGGGACCCCCCAAGGGAATTTTTGGCGCTAAAAGGCCATGTTTGAGTCTCCACATTTTGTGGTCACAGACCGCGAAGATGGTATGTGTCATACAGGGTAGTTTTCCATTAGTTTTTTAAAGTAAAGTTGGCTGTAAGATTTCTACCCATGGTCCACGGACCATGTGATTGTATAAAAAGAGCTAGGCTCTAAGTAGTTTTTGGGACATAGAATGATGAATAATGTAAGAGAGTCGTAGCTTTGAAGTAAGAAGTCTAAGTCTTGGGTCATAGCATAGGTAGAGGCTCTGCAACTGAGTGCAAAGAGGCCTAGGGTAGAAGTTCACAGCTGAGTGCGTGGACCCATACAACTGTGTGCATAGGGCAAACAAAGTTTGTAAACACTTGAAAGATATCAATAAAGAGAAACATTCGACAATTCCTATGTCTTTGTTCTGTTATTACATCTTGATATGTTATGTATGAATTTCCTTTATTATGCTGATGTGATGGGCGAATGAATGCAATTACATTGAATAATTGAATGCAATTATGATTATCTGTTTATGTGGTGTGAACTATAATTAGATATCATTTTGGGATTCAAGTGTGTTAAGTAAGTCATTCATGTAAGAACATTTCCTTGAGAGGTAGTCGTAACTGACTAATTTCTCATGATTTTTGAATAGTTCACTTAGCACTCATTACATTGGGTGATGCTCAAAGGGGTGAAGAAGTGGGATTGAAACTAGTGAAATGAATCACATAGCATCAATCATCACTTCTGAGGTTTGCACCTGGTAACCAGGACTTCTCGGGAGGTCACACATTCCAGATCACCTCTAGCTCAAGCACGCTTAACTATGGATTTTCTCCCCACAATCAAGCCCAGTTAGCTTGCTACCCCATTTGCAAAACCTTAGCAAGTATTGTGCCTCATGAACCATTCAAGAAGAGATCCATTCACTTTTTTTGAATTTAATTATTAGGGGGTTTAAGTAGTGCATTATATTAGATATTATTTTGGGATTCAACTGCGTTAAGTAAGTCATTCATGTATGACCATTTCCATGAGAGGTAGTTGTAACTGACTATTTATCATGATTTTTGAATAGTTCTCTTAGCACTCATTGCATCAGGTGATGCTCACAGTGGTGAAGAAATGGGATTGAAACTATTGAAATGAACCACATAGCATCAATCATCACTTCTGGGGCTTACACCCAGTAACCAGGACCTCCCGGGAGGTCACCCATCCCAAATCGCCTCTCACTCAAGTGTGCTTAACTATGGAGTTTTTCCCAACAATGAAGCCCACTTAGCTTGCTACCCCATTTGCAAAAACTTAGAAAGTATTTTGCCTCATGCACCATTCAAGAAGAGATCCCTTCACTCTTTTTGAATTTAAGTATTAAGGGGTTTATGCAGTGCATTATATTAGATATCATTTTGGGATTCAACTGCATTAAGTTAGTCATTCACGTATGAGCATTTCCATGAGAGGTAGTCGTAACTGAATAATTTCTCATGATTTTTTAAGAGTTCACTTAGCAATCATTGCATCGGGTGATGCTCATAGGGTTGAAGAAGTGGAACTGAAACTAGTGAAATGAATCACATAGCTTCAATCATCACTTCTAAGGCTTGCACCCGGTAACTAGGACTTCCTGGGATGTCCTAGTTAACTATAATTATTTGATAAGATAAGCAGGTCACTTAATGTAATTATGGAATATACATGGCACACTACTATTGTAGCGTGAAAGTACCTCAGTTGTAGGCTAGCGGTGCACGAAGGTCGATCGCACCATTTCGTGAAGGTATTAAAGGAGGGAATAGAGGGCTAGTCTTGCAAACCCTAGAGTGAAGAAACCTGCATAAAGGTAAGGATAGAGGGAATCGAATGACATCATAACCATCTCATCATGTGGAAACCTGGTTCTAGCATCCCCCCATACTACATCGGGTGAGACTTCAGTCTACATTCCGCATGTTGATGCTGAAAGGGCCAGTAGTATAGGGATTTGTTTGGTTAATTAATGTTGAACTTGGGTCAGGCCCCCTCAAGTAACCAAATGGTTTCGTTGCCAGGGCCGAAATCTGCATAAGAGATGTGAGATGTCATATCACTAGAATACAACTAAGAAAGGGATTGGAGACTGGTTGGATAGGAAGATCCATGAATTCTCAGCACAGGAGAATAGAAACCTGCGACTAACAAAGGAACAGTTGTTGGAAAGATACTTGTATACAGAGATCCACCAGATGTTTTCCTGATCCTTCCCATTTGAGCTTTCTGAGTGGATCACAAATATAGCAAATAGCCAAGGAAGGTGGAAACTTGACGGTCCTATTATTTGGACCCCAGACCTAATACAAAAATTAGAAGCATCTAAGGACAAGATCACCCACGCTGTTGATCATTCGATTGATCGCATCATAGGAGGATTTATGACAGAATTCGCGGTCGACACCTTAGTCATCTACAACGAGGTAGAGCAATGCTTTTTCAAAAGGATCGAGAGGTAAGTATGTGAAATCATTGAATACTTGGATTAAAATGCTATTGTGCAAAAAGCAGGTTATGTAGCTACCTTGATGTTCAAAACTACACAGAGAGGAAAAACTTACAGGAACGAAGGAAAAAAAGGTCCAGAGTATAGTCCATTGATTTCACCTTCATGAGGTGACGAGGAAGGGATAACGAAGGTTTCTCCACGAAGTGATATTTAGTTAATAAGACAAGGATTTCCGCGAATGCCACTTCCACCCACACCACATCTGACTTTACCACCATTGCCTCCAACTTCACCCATACCACTGCCACCTCCAACACAGTTTCATATGGCAAATCCACTAAAGATGCCTTTGTTCAAAGGCTTGGGAAATAATGACCCAGACCAATTCTGGTTCGTTGTGATGGTTATATTAGAAGCTCAAGGTGTTACAGATGATCATATAAAGAAGGCGACACTAGTTAGTGCTCTGCAAGATATCACACTAACATGGTATATTAAGTACTCTAATGATAACCTGAATGTTAGTGTGGAAGACATCCAGGCATCACTACACAGAGAATTTAGTGCACGGTCGATTGTGGTATTCAAATAAATCATGATGCAACCAAGCAGGAAGCCTTGGGAACTAGATCAGAGGTTGAAGTGTATAATCCATGAAGCCAACATGAATTTAACAGATGGACGTCATTGCAAGTGGTTTTTTGATTCGTTACTGCCACACTTAAGGGGTGCATTGTCACAACAAAAGATAACAACTCAAGCAGAGGCCTTGGATATTGTGATGAGACTGCATGAAACTATGATGCAATATCCAAACTCGGGGATTCAGTAGATCCATGTTTAGTTAAAGTACCTATGCCTTGAGATGAAAAGCCTGAAGCAAGACAGGACAGTTCGACCGGAGGTGCGTGAGGAGCTATGGTGCTTGAAATGCAAGAGTCAAGGTCATGACAAAGACAATTTCTCAATCTTTGCAAACTATATTGCAAGAGGAGGATTGATGCCTTTAAGGCCAGAAGCACAAGCAGGACTAAGCACAGGGCCTATGTTATGGTGTGCTATCTATCAGGTAGCATGAAAATATGCCACAGATAACTATTATTTATTGTAGTAGTTTGTACAGGTGCCGCAACAACTATTGTGCAATTTTTGTTGATCGGTACGGCATGATGAGCGTAATTGCAGGAGCTATGAATTGATGATGGATAGAAATCCCACCTATAGGGTTCAAACAAAAACGTGGCCCCATGACCAGAGTGCAGGGATGGTACGGATATGATTTCAGGTGTGAGGAAGAGGCCGATGCAGAGCAGGACCAAGTAGAGGTGGAGGACAGTTTATTTGCTACATTTGTGGAGGACTAGGAGATTATGCCTATGATTGCATAACCCAACATGTTTTTCATGCAGGTATTGCATGCTATTTTATCATGAAATGGAAGAATGTCCTATGTTGATAGCTAGGATACGTGACAAAGGGGCGCTACCACCTCCACTGGCTTAGAACCTGCAGATGATGAGGTCTGAGTCACGCGAAGAGGATCCAAATGTAAATATAGTGCTTAGAAGTGGAATCGTGACAAGAGATGACAAGGGGAAACAACGAGAAGACGATACATGGGTTTGTAAACCTCCAGCGAAGGAAACTGAGTTTGATTTGGAGCGCGCACATGAAACCTTCATGGAAGCTAATAAGAGCTTCATTGAGGCATCCACCTCATGAAGCAAGGATAAGCCTAAGAAGGAGATGGACCCCTCTATGCTCACAACTTTCCTAGAGACCTATATGAAGTTACTGTGTGATAATAAGGTTGTGAAAAGGTTACAAGAGCTTGTCAACAGATGTGCTAGAATCACCTCAGGTGAGCCGTGCATAGCACAAAAGATTGGCAAGTTTAAAACAAGAACGGGATGAGAGATGAGACTAACCGCACATATAGTAGCATATGAAATGGATCAGGATATTTTGGACTTGGGTTCAGACACGAACATCCTACTGAAGCGTACTTGGCAACGAATGGGGAGGCTCACACTGCAATGGTATTCGATTTAGTTAAGGATGGCCAATCAATAGAAGATCATCCCCATGGGGCGGCTGCAGGGGGTGACTGTGGATATTGAGGGAGCAAGCACGTTACCTGATTTTGAAGTAATGGAGATAGTGGATGAAAAAAATCCCTATCCTGTGCTCCTGGGAATTGACTAGGCTACTGATATGAATGGGATAATCAATGTGACGAAGCGAAAGTTGATTTTTGAGAAGAAATCATTGTGCATAATAGTACCCCTCGATCCTGTTGAAGGATCACACTATACTGAACGAGCTTGCGATTATGAGAGTGATGATGATCTGGACTGTATCTATAAGATAACGGAATGAGATCAATATTCGGTGAATCCAACTGTGGATGGAAGAATTACGTGGGATCGCGAGAGTTCATGCACCTCAGATTCTGATGAAGAACTAGAGCACTGGCATAATCAGTTACATGAAGTAACTACATTGAGTTGTAACATGATGACTTGGTTGTTGCATTTTGTGTCATCAAAGGTAAAAAATCTACCTACTTATGATTGCTTAAATGAGGTCGATATATTTTTGGATGCATTTTAAAGGGAGGTACCAGAAAAGCAGCAATCTCAGCCATTGGACTGGGCACTATGCACTATGCCTGCAAGGCGGTGGGGCACGCATAAGGGAAGCTCTGATGATTGGAGCGAATTAAGGAGAATGATGAGAACTCACTTTAGGAAGCCAAAGATGCAAATGACAGAATAGTATGGAAGGTAGGATGATCTGCGTGCACATTTCGCCAAATGGTTCCAGGCTTATATAGAGAAGCCCCAACTTGAATGGGTGCACTTGTTCAATCATACCATGGATGTTGTCCTGATGAATTGGTACATAGAAACAGAGCTCTGCCATGGGATAGGTGAATGGGATATCCTACACGAAGAATTCATGACGACTTTAAGTTTTGATGATAGGTTTGATAGTATTGATGAAGCGCTACAATAGGTGAAATCAAAAATATTAAGGATACGGTAGGATCCATTAGACCTAATTCAGCCTGAATGGGCTACTCAACTGAGTCATGCACTAGAATTTTATAATGTAACTGTTGAATAAGTGGATGAGGATCCACGGAAGATTAACATTCTGGAAAAAGAAAGTCACCTTTAGGTTGAACGGTTACATATTGAGAACCCTAATATAATTGTGTTGCTGAAAATGAAACAAGTAAACATTGGTACTGAGGCAGAACCCAATTTCACGAAGATTGGAGATTGCTATCACGATATGCTGATGGATAAGGTCACTGAATTGCTTCGCAAATGCCAGGTTTTATTCCCTACCAAGCTTACGAACCTGAAATGGATAATCGGGGACCTAGGTATGATGAAGATCACATTGAAACCTGACTTGAAGCCGATTAAGCAAAAGCCTTACTATCTCAATCTGAAATATAAGGAGAAGGTCCACTTAGAGTTAGAAAATATGTTTGGGGCAGGTATCATTGAGCCAGTGAAAGAATCTAATTGGGTAAGCCCAATGGTGCCACAGGATAAAAAGTAGAAGGATGAAATGAGGATATGCTTGGATCTTAGAAAGTTGAATGACGGTTGCGTAAATGATACTTTCTCGACTGTGTTCACTCATGAAGTATTGGAAAATGTAGGTGGCCATGAAGCATATTCCTTTACTGATGGGTTCTCGGGATACCACCAGATCAAAATCACGCCGTAGGATAGGAGAAAGACAACCTTCGTGACTAAGTGGGGTTTTTTCAGTACACTGTAATGCCGTTTTGGTTGAAGAATGCATGTTGAGCCTTGAAACTACATCTCTCCTACATATTTTCGTAGACTTTTTCCCCTCACCAGTACCTCATAAGCTATCAAAGATCATTGCATATTGATTCTAAAAGAGAATTTAAGTGGTTTTCTAACTATGTTTTTGTGTTTGCTATTTGAATTAGATTTTTCTCATTAGCTGCCGAATACAACCACTTTCCGCAGCTGTTTTTGTTGATCTCTATATTACAGGTGTCATCAAGAAAAATGAGGCACGTGTGCAGTTCAGGAATGATCTAGACATGGATCAGGTCCTATTGGTTCAACCAAATTCACAAAGGAATCCCTTGGTCAAACGGTGGTCAAACGAAGGAGTTCTACGGCAAGCAGGTCTCTGTTTTTCAACACGTGAAGGATCTGAGACCGTTCCTAGATCCGTGGGTTCATTTTGACAACTGTAAACTGCCTCCATGACACAAATCCAACAACCATATTTTGATAGATTGAATGATCTTTGCAACCATCATGCTAAGCTTACAGATGTTGTCTTTTACGTGTCTTCTGCTGAAGTAGTTTCATAAGAAAACAGTTATGTAATTTCCCTTACAAATAATGTATTTGCAAACGCATGTAGAGTTAGTTTTTGATGTTGTTTTGCTGTTAGTCATTGCACTCTGCTGTGAACTGGTCCTGCTGTTGTAACGAGAGGAGTTTTCCTCCGTTTTGCAATACAATAAAACTCTGTTTTATATGACTGTGTGAGCATAATTCCATACTGATAGCGTGTTGACCAAGGCCATGCAAAGGGCCCCTACTAGCCGAGGTTTTGTTTTCTTTCTTTCTGTAAAGTTTTTACATGTTGTTTCCATATTTCCATTCCACATATTTCATAATTTTTTCACCTATGTATATTTCATAAGTTAGTTATGATGTTAACATTACATTCCTGTAAATGATTTTTCAAGCATTGTATATTGTTTCTAACACTGATCAATGTGTGTTTCAGGATAGGCTAGGCCCAGGCATTTTCATATAACTTTTATAATAATTAGTGACATGAGATTAGTCTCTCTGCAGACTTTTCTTTTCTTAGCTTTTTAATTGCAGATATGCTTTGATTCTAGTTTTATTCATTTGTTTTGTTAGTTAGTTTAGATATCAAATTCCTCATATCATTGACGTTATCTCTAGAGCTATAGCTTAACCTCGAAAAGATTACTTGGCGAGCTATGAGACTATGAATAATGTGATTTGATTTTAGCTTTATTTTTTTGAAATTAGATATCAAATTCCTCATATCATTGACGTTATCTCCAGAGCCATAGCTTAACCCCAAAAAGACTACTTGGTGAGCTATCGGACTATGAATGATGTGATTTGATTTTAGCTTTATTTTTCTGCAATTAGGTATAAAATTCCTCATATCATTGATGTTATCTCCAGAGCCATAGCTTAACCCTGAAAAGACTACATGGCGAGCTATCAGACTATGAATGATGTGATTTGATTTTAGTTTTATTTTTCTGCAATTAGATATCAATTCCTCATATTTTTGACGTTATCTCTAGAGCCATAGCTTAACCCCGAAAAGACTACTTGGCGAGCTATTGCACTATAAATGAAGTGAATTGGTTTTACTTTTATTAGTTTGTAGTTTTTGATTTGTCTGAGTGCAATAGCTTAGCTTTTATTTCTGTATTTAGATGAGCAACAAAGATAGAGATTTCATGATCAGTAGTTCATCATTTGTTTGATTCAAGTAGCTACACATTTACATTCTTGTTTAGCTATACATTTACATTCTTGTTCAAGTATTAATTTCATCACTAGACTATTTTGAGATCCTCTGAAGTGTTAAGTTCTCGAAGTCATCATAAAGGACGTAATTGCCTTAAAATCCATACCCAAACTTGCCTTCTAAAGTATTCTTAAAACTTAGGAATATGATTTCCATTTGCATTAGGAAACAAACCAAGATAAAACCCCCAAAAACAAGATAAAACTGAAAACTATAAAAACTAAGAAAGAGGTTGACTTGCACATATAGTGCAGCATACTTCATCAGTTTATGACTCCTGGATTGATAATTAATGTAGCAATTAAAAACATACTAAATTGACTAAAAATTTTGGTGCCATTTCTAGGGAAGTGTAACTAGGTAGCCAATCTCTGAAAAAAAAAAAAAGGAAATTGATAACTTCTTGAAGTATGCTCTCCTCTTGCACCTAGTGTGATTTGGAAGATCATAAAAAGAATTATTAGCCCAACATAAAAAGATAATAATAAAAAATGACATACATAGAGAAAGATATTCTAGGGGAAGCTTTATAGCTCGGGCCAAAAGTTCGATTTTCACAACTCCAGCTACTTCAAGGCATAGACAAGATACACCTCCATCATCTCCGACTCATACTCCCAGCCTTAGGATTCCTCAAGTTCAAGGGGCAGTAGCCGAATTAGGAGACTCTCCCACACTATCTACTAAATCTGATCTAGGAGAAGAACCTTTCTTCACTTCTACAGGGGAACATATTGTAATCAAAGAAGTAGAATCACCTGAAGAAGAGGAGGGAGAAATGCTTCTTCGTACACCATTAATAGAGGAACCAAAGGACTCTGAGGACTCTGAGGAAACTATCATGACAGAGGAAGTAGTAAATGGATTTGGAGGAGGGGGTCGAGGTAGAGGAAGAGGAGACAATGGAGGAGGTAGAGGTAACAATGGGGGAAATATGGATGGAGATAACGCATTTGAATTCCCTATAGCCGATGAGGAAACTCATACAACAACGAAAAAAAATTTCACCATATGTCCTCCCAAACTTTTATGGGTTGTGAATTGAGGATCCTGAAACATTTCTATTTGAGTTTGAAGTCTTGTGCCAAACCTATGACTATATGGAAGACTCTCAAAAACTCAAACTGTTTCCTTGAACATTGAAAGAAGCTGCTTTGAAATGGTTCATGGGATTAGTCACGCAATCTACTAGGACTTGGAATGATATGAAGCAAACATTTTTGTATAGATACCTAGATTATTGTATGCCCACTAATCATAAGGATGACATATTCAAGATGATGCAAAGAGAAGATGAAAACTTGGAGGATTTACTTGAAAGATTTCAATACAACTTAAAGAGAGAAAAAATGAGTAATTTAGATGAGGAAACCTTGAAGGCCCTTCTATTTAAAGCCATTAGAGATGAATGGATAGATATTTTAAACATGATGGGGAAGGGAGATATTTCTCAACTTACACTTCATGACATAGCAGAACTGTGTGTCCATCTCTCAAGAGGAAAATCTAAAACTAGAAAAGGGCCAAGATATCCTTCTCTTATTAAAGCAAATAAATCTGCAACTGGATCAGTAAGTAGGGCAGATATTGGCAATATGCTTGATGAGTTCAAAATTGATATTCTAGGGAGCCTTAGTGCTCAACTAGACACCCTTAAAATACAAAATAAGTAGAAAGCAGAAGTTGATGCCCTGACCATCTTTTGTCCAAAATGTAGAAAGAAACATGCTCTAAGGGAATGTCCCTTGGATGCAAAAGTTGTAGAAACATGTATGATTTGCTCAGAAAGCCGTGAGACCAAGGATTGTCCTTCAATTCCTGGGCTCAAAGCTCTCTTTTAGGAAGATCCAAATTCAGTAGAGTCCCTTTGTTTTGTTTCAAGAAGACCATGGTAGGGGAAAACAATTCAGGGATTTAACAATCCTATGAAATTTTAGCTCCCGCCAAATCAGAATTCTTGGCAATAATCTTGGCCCCAATCTCAAAATGCATACCAATCATGGACACAAGGGATGCAAGATCGTTATGGGAGATTCGCTCAATTTTATCAATATCCTCCATATTTTCCAAATCAACAAAATCCACCAATTCCAAATCAAAACCCACAACTTTCATTACCATTCCCACAACAACAACAACCTTCTCAACAAAATCCAAATTCTTAACTCTTTCTTCCATTTCAACAAAAGAAAAATCAACTACCAGCACAGCCATTATCAAATCCCAACAAAAAAAATCCTTAGAATGCTTACATGGTAGAAGTACAACAATTTCATACCTATATGATTGTTCCTCTTAATGATGTCCAACTCAGACCTGGTAGAGTTCTAGAAAAACCTTCTCTAAATGTTCAAGAGTAAGATACCTCTAAGGAGGATTCTCTTAAAGTCAATAAAGGTTTTAAGGAAGCATCTCTTCAAAACCCAACCATTCAAAAACAAAAAGAAAAAGAATCAACGCCCACAACTCCAATAGTTGAACAACCTGCATCTTCATCCACGCCTCCTTTCCCTGAAAGATTACAAATTGGCAAAGGGGTGGAAAAACAAATCTTATTTCCTGACTATGATTTTCTAGATGAATTGAGGAATGTATGTATCAGGATTACCTTGCTACAAGCCATTCGAGAGATTCCTATTTTAGCGAAAACAATAAAGGAGTTGTGTCTTAAAAGACCAGAAAGGAAACCAAGGGACACAAGAAGAATCCACTTGGTAGGAAAAATTGCAGATATCATGATCAGAAAAATTACCATGCAGAAGTATGTAGATCCAGGTAGTCCAATTGTCAAGACACATATAAATGGGATAGAAATTCCAAACAGTTTGATTGACCTAGGGGCTGCTATCAACATTATGAGTAGACAGACTATGGAACAGCTTAAGCTTCATAATCTTCTTTTTACACCCACCTTACTGTAACTTGCAGATAGATCAATAATAAAACCACATGGTGTACTAGAATATATTTCAGTCTCCTTAGATTCTTGGGAGTATCCTGTGGATTTCATGATTTTGACTCCCAAGATTAATTTAGGAGGACATCCACTCATCTTAGGAAGACCTTGGCTAGCCACAGATCATGCTTTCATTAGTTGTATATCTGGAGATATGTAAATTTCTGAGGGTAGTTCAACAAAGAAATTCAATTTGTATCCTCCAGCAAAGGCAATTATAGAAATAGGAGATAAGGAATGGGTCGATGATGAAGATATTATACAACCTATCTTTACTTTCTCTGAAATTAGTGAAGATAGTCAAATTCAGAACAAACTAGAAAACGTTGTAACATCTTCAGAATATGAGCACACACAATTTGAATTATATTTTGATATTGAATATCTATCATCAAGACAAATGTCTCTTTACTATATGGAAGAGTTTGGTAGCTCTACCATTGAGATTTTTCCAGGAAAAACACTGAATATCAACAAAAATTTAGAAAAGTCACAACAGGAAGAGCTAACCAAAATCTTGCAAAAACATTCTACTGCATTTGCATGGGAGTATACTGATCTGAAAGGTATTGACCCTAAAACTTGCATCCATCATATCTATATCGAGGAAAAAAATAGACCAATCAAAGAATCTCAGAGAAGGATGAATCCAAATCTTAGGGAGATAGTGAAAGAAGAGCTCCAGAAACTACTGAATGTAAATTTCATTTACCCAATTTCAGATAGTCGATGGGTTACTCCTTTGGTTATAGTACCCAAAAAGAATGGTAAATCGAGGGTATGCATTGATTACAGGGAATTGAATAAAGAAGCTTCGAAGGATCACTTTCCCTTGCCATTTATCGATCAAGTATTAGATACATTAGTGGGAAAAAGGTACTTTTCATTTCTAGATGGTTCCAGTGGTTATAATCAAATTTAGGTAGCACCTGAAGATCAGGATAATATCACATTTACCTGTCCATGGGGAACTTTTCCTTATCGAGTGCTTCCTTTTGGATTATGTAATGCACCCACAACATTCCAAAGAGAAGTACTAGGAATTTTTTCTGATCTAATCCATGATCGCGTAGAGGTTTATATGGAAGATTTTACAGTTTATGGTGATTCATTCGAAGAGGCATTAGAAAACTTGGAAAAAGTCCTTATAAGATGTAAAGAAACAAACCTTTCACTAAGCCATGAAAAATGGTTTATGATGTTTACTGAAGGTATTGTTTTAGGACATCATATTTCAGGGGATGGGATTAAAGTTGATAGAGCAAAAGTTGAAGTCATCTCCAAGTTACCTATTCAAAATTGTCAAAAATATGTTAGAAGTTTTCTGGTATTTACTGGATATTATAGAAGATTTACAGAAAAATTCACTAAAATAGCATCTCCACTCTTCAAATTGCTTACAAAAGACTGTGAATTCAAATGGGGTCTTGATTGCCAATCAACATTTGAAACTTTGAAAACAAGAATATCTAAAGCACCTATCTTAAGAGGACCAAATTGGAAACTCCCTTTCCATATTTCTACAGATGCTTCAGATACAGCTCTAGGGGCTGTATTGGGATAGAAATATTTAGTTCGTTATGCCATTTACTATACCAGTAAAAATTTAACTCCTACTGAGTTGAATTATACTATGACTGAAAAAGAGTTCTTAGTTGTTGTTCATGCAATCAATAAGTTTAGACATTATATAACAGGTTATGAAACTTTTATTCATACTGATCATTCTGTAATTAGATATCTAATGAACAAACCCATTACTAATGGCATAGTTAGAAGGTGGCTCTTACTTTTACATGAATTTAATATTACTGTGTTAGATAGACGAGGGAAACAAAACACTGTAGATGACTTCTTATCTAGGATTTAGAATACTAAAGAAGATTCTCCTGTAGAGGACAAGTTTACTGATGAATATTTATTTGCAGTAACTACTAAGACTCCTTGGTATGCAGATATAGCTAACTATTTGGTTACAGGGTAACTACCTCCACATTTATTTCCTAGTGAAAGAAGAAAGATTATTCAGGAGAGTTCTAAGTATTCATGGATTTCTAACGAATTGTTTAAAACAGGGCCAGACTTTGTCATCAGAATATGTGTTAGGGAAGATGAAATGCCTGATATTCTCAAAGCATGCCATGATGAACCATGCAGCGGACACTTTGCTGACAAAAGGACAGTCTATAAAATCCTCTCTTTAGGATATTATTGGCCATCCCTCTTCAAAGATGCAAAACAATATGTCAAAAGGTGTGAAAGCTGCCAAAGAGTAGGGAAACCTACCCTTTCAAATGAAATACCATTGTAGCCACAGGTACTCATCGAACCATTTGAAAAATGGGCTTTATATTTTATTGGACCTATTAACCCATCGTCTAAAAAAAGAACGTATATATTGGTATGTACTGATTATGTCACTAAATGGCTAGAAACCAAAGCATTATTTTCTGCTACTCAACATTCAGTTGTTAGTTTTCTTTATGAGGATATTCTTATTCGCTTTGGTGTTCCAAGAGAAATTGTGACAGATCAAGGAGGAGAATTCACATCCAAACTGGTGGAGAAGTTGATGGAAGAGTACAAGGTCAAACACAGAAAATCCACTCCTTACCATCCGCAACAAAATGGTCAAGTGGAGTCCACAAACAAAGTTCTTGAAGGCATCACTACCAAGACTATTCATCTACACAAAAGAGATTGGAATGAAAGGCTTCTTGAAGCCTTATGGGGCTATAGAACAACATGGAGGAATACAACAGGACATTCTCCCTATGAACTGGTTTATGGGAAATAAGTTCTGCTCCCCATTGAGTTCCAAGTTAGAACCTTCAAGATGGCAGTTCAATTGGGAATAGATCTAACAGAAGCCCAAAAGCATAGAATGGAGCAGTTGAATGAGCTAGATGAGATTAGACAAGAAGCAATCCTAAGAACTGATCTAGTTTAATATTAAAGAGCTAAGTGGCATGAAAAATACATCAAGGAGAAAAAGTTTCAAGAAGGAGATTGGGCATTGTTATTTGATTCCAAGTTTAAAGATTTCAAAGGAAAATTTCAGACTCATTGGCTTCGGCCATATGATATTGACAAAATCTTTAGTAATGGAGCGGTAAGAATCAAAACCATTGATGAACATCAAACTCCTCTTATTGTGAATGGCCACAGATTAAAGATCTATCATAAGCCACTCTCAAAGAAGGAATTTTTCAAAAGATTTAAAGATAATTCTGCAATAAGGCTGGTGAAGAAGAATCCTTCTTCTCCACCGGTCTAGTCTTTGTTCTTTTTTGTTTAAAAATAAAAAAATAAAATAAAATTGTATAAGCATGAAAACCAATCACTGATTGACAGTCTTATACAGAAAATACAGGTAAAAAATCAGAAACTTCTGATGCCCTATATTTTCCAAAAAAATCTTTCCTCAGTTTATTCATAGTTTCATGTCATTTCGCTTCATTTCACTTCACTCCATTTCATTTCATTTCGTCACCTCATTTTGCCAATAAAATTCCTTTCATGACTAGTTTTCATATATCATTTACTCAGTCATCATTCACTTCCATCCATCTCCATTCAGTCATATGTTCACTGTGTCAGTTTCCGCAGCTGAATTCATTTTCCACAGCTAGAAACTGATTCCGCAGCCAGCTGATTGATTTTGAAACTAACACTCTGTTATTCAGCACTGACAATCAGATGTTAGCCAAATAATGATGAGAACCAAGTGTAGGTATGACAAAAGAAATTTTTGAAGATATAAAGCACCTAAAGCACAACAGGAAGCAGCTAATCAAAGGTTAATGGACGAAAGTGGCAAAAATTCCAAGGTGTGAGCAAGATTTATTTCAAATAGCATTTTAAAAAGCATATTCTATATAGTTATGAAACCACGGCTCCATTATATGTAATGATTAGCATTGATAGCTTCCATAACCACTCCATGATATTTACATGATTTCTCCACGAACCTTGCATTAATTTTTAACGGCCTCATGATCCACCTCCAAATTTAACTCATGTTTATTTGTACATTGGCATTCCACCTGCTGAACCGAGTAATTATGAGGACGTAATCTATTTGATCACGGCTCTGTGCCACCACACATTCTGCAACCATTTTGAGAACGTGCTCACGCTTATTCTACAGTTGTCTATCTCAAAAGCTAAGCTCACACTATTCCCATACTATCCCACTTGTTATTTCCGGCCTGTTTACACTCTCGTGAACTCATTCTCATTACCTATTCTCTGCTTTTTTGTTTACGATTACTGGTTTTTCTCCACAAACCTTTGCTATTCCCTTCTAACATAGCCGTTTCACCTCCGTCAATCCATTACTCACTCAAACGTATTTTAAGGCAGAAAGTAGGAATGTGTCTTTTGCTGAGAGAATAACCGGAAGGGCCCAAATTCATGGAGGGTTATCCTCAATTGAAAAACGTACTAAGGAAGGCATGGTGGCTACAGTTCATCCAGAAATTTAGATATTACAACAAAGAAGTTACAAAGACATTTGTGAGTTATTTTAATGGCATGGAAGTTGAGGTTGGAGACCTTAAATTTTCAGTTACATAGGCATCTATCACTGCAACAATGAAACTCCCATAGGAGGGGGAACGGTGGTTCAAAAACAAATGCTTTGATGAGAGGACCTGGAGGGTTATACTAGGCAAACTAGGTATGGATATAACCATTTTCAAAAATGGAATCCCTGTCTCTACTTTAGAAGAAAAGTGGGCTAGTCTATTATTGATATTGTAGAAGTTTATTACATGTGAGGGACGGTTCGGGTCCATGTGTATGTACCACACCCGATTGCTAATGAATTTTCTAGAAAATCAAACCATCAATTTGCCTTACTTTTTATTGAATAGTCTGAAAAAGATGTCTATAACTGTACAAAAGAATTTGGAGGACATAGAACCGCACCTGTACCATCATAGCCTTGTAAAAGTTTTGATTGAAAAACAGTTGAAGCAAAAGAGGGACACCTGAGAACAATTTCTGGTTAGAAACTTCTTTCAAGATCCACCTGAAACACCTGAGAGGAGCTCTGCAATGAAAATTAGGAGAAAGAAAACAAGTGTGAGAATTGAGGACACTCCTACTAACATTGCTAAACAAACTAATAAGGAAGAGAAGCTGCCAGAAATTAGGAAGGAAAGAACTGAGGTTAGGAAGCAAAGCAAATTAAAGGGGAAGAGAAAAATTGAAGCTGTCTATAAAACCGCAGAACCTCCCTCAGAAGAGGACCACCAAATACTTTCTG
Organism: Pinus tabuliformis; assembly: GCA_031772625.1. Classification (NCBI taxonomy): domain Eukaryota; kingdom Viridiplantae; phylum Streptophyta; class Pinopsida; order Pinales; family Pinaceae; genus Pinus; species Pinus tabuliformis. The sequence continues at coordinate 275,381,928 of CM062804.1, read as the reverse complement.
AAAGACTAGTTTACCTTCAGGAACAATCAGATGCAGCAAAGAGGAAAGGGAAAGAAAAACAAAGTGTGGAGAAAGAAGACACTAGCTCACAAAATCAAAGGAGGAGCTTTAGACTTAAAGGAAAACTGAGGATACTACAAACTAAAGGGCCGCACTTCATTGATTTAGGATGGAAAACACTGGAATAACCTCCAACAATCCCTCCTGGACGTGGCCCACACCATACTCCTATTCCTCAGCGAGATTTTGAGATTAGTCCTTCTCAACCAGATCTTTAGGTCAGTCCTTCTCAACCTGATTTTGGGGATAGCCCAAGGAAAACTACACCTAAGATAGACCCAACATAGCAAGAAATGTATGAGTATATCGAAATGTTGGAGAAAACTACCATAGATCAAGGAACTTCATCTGCCCAGCCTAATACAGCCCAGGAAGCTCTAATCGAATTACTAAAACAAGAAGTTTTTGAGCTACAGGTCTTAAATAGACACATCAAAAGAGAAAATAAAACATTGAGATAACATAGCAGGTTGGATAAGATTATTCACGGCAACACCATGTCGCATCTTGGGCTGTGGCAGAAGAAAAATAGAAAATTGAAGAAAAAGAGTAGGAGGTTGAGCAGAGCTCTCATCAACCTCAAATTCAAGTGCCTAATGAGGAAGCCGAGGATGACAGTGGTCCCAAGAAAGAAGAAAAGGAGGCTGGATGTGTTGGCAGAGGTCTCAGAACACATGAACTGAAAGGAGAATTGTCAAAGTTTTGGTTGCATGACGACATGCAACACCTTCACAGTGGGGGTATGTTAGCCCTAAAACTACATCTCTCCTACATATTTTCCTAGACTTTTTTCCCTCACCAGTACCTCATAAGCTAACAAATTTCATTGCATATTGATTCTAAAAGAGCATTTAAGTGGTTTTCTAACTATGTTTTTGTGTTTGCTATTTGAATTAAATTTTTCTCATTAGCTGCAGAATACAACCACTTTCCGCAGTTGTTTTTGTCGATCTCTATATTACAGGTGTCATCAAGAAAAATGAGACATGTGGGTAGTTCAGGAATAATCTAGACATGGATCAGGTCCTATTGGTTCAACGAAATTCACAAAGGAAGCCCTTGGTCAAATGGTTGTCAAACGAAGGAGTTCTACAGCAAGCAAGTCTCTGTTTTTCAACACGTAAAGGATCCGAGACCGTTCCTAGATCCATGGGTTCATTTTGAGAGTTGTAGAATACCTCCACGACGCAAATCCAACAACCATCTTTTGATAGATTGAATGATCTTGGCAGCCATCATGCTAAGCTCATGGATGATTTCTTTTACATGTCCTCTATTGAAGTAGTTTCATATGAAAATAGTTATGTACTTTCCCTTATAAATAATGCGTTTGCAAATGCATGTAGAGTTAGTTTTTGATGTCATTTTGTTGTTAGTCATTACACTGTGTCGTGAACTGGTCCTGCTGTTGTAACAAGAGGAGTTTTCCTCTGTTTTGTAATACAATAAAAATCTATTTTATATGACTATGTGAGCGTAATTCCATACTGATAGCGTGTTGACCAAGGTCGTGCAGAGGGCCCTTGCTGGCCAACGTTTTGTTTTCTTTATTTCTGTAAAGTTTTTACGTGTTATTTCCTTATTTCCGTTGCACATATTTCATAATTTGTTCACTTGTGTATATTTCATAAGTTAGCTATGATGTTAGCGTTACATTCATGTACATGATTTTTCAAGCATTGTATATTGTTGCTAACACTGATCAATGTGTGTTTCAGGATAGGCTAGGCTCGGGCATTTTCATACAACTTTTATAATAACTAGTGACATGAGATTAGTCTCTCTACTGACTTTACTTTTCTTAGCTTTTTAATCGTAGTTATGCTTTGATTCCAATTTTATTCATTTTCTTTGTTAGTTAGTTTAGATATCAAATTCCTCATACCATTGATGTTATCTCCAGAGCCATAGCTTAACCCCGAAAACACTACTTGGTGAGCTATCGGACTATGGATGATGTGATTTGATTTTAGCTTTATTTTTCTGCAATTATATATCAAATTCCTCATATCATTGACGTTATCTCCAAAGCCATAGCTTAACCCCGAAAAGACTACTTAGCGAGCTATCGGACTATGAATGATGTAATTTGATTTTAGCTTTATTTTTTTGCAATTAGATATCAAATTCCTCATATCATTGACATTATCTCCAAAGCCATAACTTAACCTCGCAAAGACTACTTGGCGAGCTATCGGACTATGAATGATGTGATTTGATTTTAGTTTTATTTTTCTGCAATTAGATATCAATTCCTCATATTACTGACATTATCTCCAGAGCCATAGCTTAACCCCGAAAAGAATACTTGGCGAGCTATCGGACTATAAATGAAGTGAATTGATTTCACTTTTATTAGTTTGCAGTTTTTGATTTCTTTGAGTGCAATAGCTTAACTACTATTTCTGTATTTAGATGAGTAGCAGAGATAGAGATTTCATGATCAGTAGTTCATCATTTGTTTGATTCAAGTAGATGCACATTTACATTCTTGTTTATCTGCACATTTACATTCTTGTTCAAGTATTAATTTCATCACTAGACTATTTTGAGATCCTCTGAAGTGTTAAGTTCTGGAAGTCATCATAAAGGACATAATTGCCTTAAAATCTATTCTCAAACTTGCCTTCTAAAGTATTCTTAAAACTTAGGAATAGGATTTCGATTTGTATTAGGAAACAAACCAAGATAAAACCCCCAAAAACAAGATAAAGCTGAAAACAATAAAAACTAAGAAAGAGGTTGCCTTGCACATATAGTGCACCACACTTCATCAGTTTACAACTCTCGTATTGATAATTAATGGAGAAATTTAGGACATACTAAATTGACTAAACAATGCACTTGCAATATTCTCGGGCGTAGTTGTGGTTGCATTCAAGAAATTTATACATAAGTTCTTGGAAGTTTATTTTAATGACTAGAATGTGTTTGGGCTATTTAAACACCATGTAGCAAGCTTGTGCTTGATGCTGGATACCTGTTGAAGATACCATATCACGCTCAATCTCAAGAAGTTTCTATTTTGTGTTACTTTTGGGAACATGTTGGGGTATGTGGTTTGCAGAAAGGGACTGATGGTAGACCTCACAAAGATCACAGTGATACTGAACCTGGAAGCACCAAGGATTGTGAAACAGCTGCGTGCTACCCTAGGACATACAAGATATTACATAAAGTTTATCAAAGGCTATGCCCAGATCATCGAGCATATGGAGAAATTTATGAAGAAGTATGTCACATTCTATTGAAATGATGACTGTAAGAAGAGCTTGGATATATTGGAATAAAAGGGGGTCACCGCACCATTTCTAGTCTTCTCGGATTGGAAGAAGTAGTTTCATATACATGTAGACACATCATGTATAGCACTAGGAGAAGTACTGACACATGATGGAGTAGAAGGCTTGGACCATCCTATCGCGTTCGTAAGACAAATATTATCCAAAGTAAATAAGAACTACTCCACCACTGAGCAGCAAGGGCTGGCTATGGTGTATGTGCTCTGGAAGTATACGCACTACTTTTTGGGAGGCTATTTTAAGATGCATAAAGATCACTCCGCATTGAAGTACCTGGTCAATAAGCCTGCGTTAGGGGGGACAATCTGCAGGTGACTCTTATTGTTCCAGGAATATGATTTTTAGGTTATTGTGAAGCCCGGACGACTGAACGTAGGACCAGACCATCTGTTGCAAATCGAAATAGGGGAAGAGCCCAGCAATTTGGAGGAGGGATTTCCTGATGCGTAGCTATTTGTAGTGTGCATCGTGGATGGTTATTTGAAGGATATAATACACTTCCTAACGACAAGAACTGCACCGAAAGGATACACTGTGTAGAAAAAGAAGGAATTAATGGTGCATGAGGAAAAGTTATTTTTCATTGTTGGGCATCTATATAAGATGGGGACTGACGAGATATTGTGATGGTATGTACCTGAGTTCGAAAGAAGTAGCATCCTCATGAACGCACATGGGGGCGCCGCAGGAGGACATGATGTGGGAAGAGAAACTACGTAGAAGCTTCTACGCACAGGGTTGTGGTGGCCAACCCTTCTTCAAGAATCAAAAGCATATTGCAAGGTGTGCGATGTATGTCAAAGAACTGGTAGGCCATCGTGAAGGGATGAGATGCCTTTGAATCAACTGATGATGTTGCAATCCTTTGAGAAATGGGTGATAGATTTCGTGGAACCCATTCAGCCTCAAGGAAAGACGGGAGCAAGGTACATTATCACCGCGATGGAGTATTTGACTCATTGGGCAGAGGAAAACCTGTGAAGGATTGCACAGGCATGACCACTGAAAAGTTCCTCTTTGAGCACATACTAACATGATTTGGCTGTCAAAATATCTTGATGAGTGATCGCAGTATACACTTCCTGAATGAGATGATTAGTGCTCTAATGGATGAATTTCACTATACCACCAGAAGAGCACACCTTATCACCCACATGATAACAGGATGGTCGATGTGTTCCACAATGTGCTCGAAAACACACTGACCAAGGTTTTTAATGCTCAACTAAGTGATTGGGACCTACACATACCTGTAATAGTGTGGGCTTATCTAACAACATGCAAGAAGTTGACTGGACAAACCCCTTTTAGGCCTATCTATGGTGTTGAAGCGATGATGCCCATGGAATATATTGTGCCTAGCTTGTGCATAGTAGTGATCACAGGTATGACAGATCATGGAGCCCTAGAGGAGAGGCTCACATAGGAGGATGAATTGGAGGAAGAATGATTTTTAGCACGATTTCACCAACATGCCTAGAAGTAGCACGAAAAGGCATGGCATGAGTGACATATTAAGCTGAACACATTTAAGGTAAATGACCTAGTTCTGTTATATGATAGTAAGTTTGATAAATTTCGAGTGAAGTTCAGGATGCATTGATTAGGGCCTTATGTCATTAAAGAGATTACTAATGGAGGAGTGGTACAATTGGTCAAATTAATTGGAGAACCCTTCCCAGGAAAGGTGAATGGAAGTCACTTGAAGCCATACACTGTCGGACTAGCCATGTGTCTAGATGAACGTAGCACAGTCTTAGCACTCTAGGTAGCTGCATGATTGGAGGATGCTACAAAGTAAGGAAGTGTCACTGGGTTTGCGGTAATGTAGACGGAGCTACGCTACCCAGGGAGAAATCATGCAGGTTGGCTGGGAAGTGACCGTCACAGTCACTATTCATGAAACGACGAGAGAAGTGAGGCCAAATTGAGTGGGAGGCTAGCATTTAAGATGAAATTTATGGCTCGGATCCTTGAAAATTTTCCACCAATCCAACATTAATGAACCGATTTTGAGGGGAATGATCGGATTCGAATTCAAAATTCCCTATAAACTACAAGTGGCTATCTAGCAAGAAACACTTGGCATTTTGAGAATTAAGTTGTTGAGCTCCAAGGTGCCTATGAGCAATACGAACTTCTAATAGCTTTTGGGGTATTTGAGACATTTCCAGTGAACACACAGGAATTCTTGCAGAAGATCATGTCAACACCCACTAAAATTATAAATACCGAACAAGTAGTAGAGGATCCGACACAAGAAATGGACATAGAGGCAGAAGTAGCCACCCTGGAAGTGGTTGAAGTATTGGACGAGGTCTCTAAATCACCAAGAACATCGATACCGAAGCCAGCTCCAACCAAGGAAACCAGAAAGGACAAGAGGAGTAAGCACTCTGCCATACCAGTGCACACATAGCCAAGGAGAAACCCACCAAAGCCCACTGCACAGGAAAAAGGCAAGGATATAAACCTAGAAGAAGAGGAGGAAGATATCAAAGACATCCCGATGGATGATGAACACGTGGGAATGGAAGTAGAGGAGGTTGAAGCCCAGGGTGCGAACCCTATTACACAGTTTCTTGAGTATGTCCCTCTGCGCATGCCTAATTCCAAGGTGCCAAATGACATTGATGAGAGTAAGACTCCCGTACAAACCCCTCTACTATCGGACAAAATTGTTTTCGACAATCCACATTTGGCATGGGTGCCGATACTGAAGCTTGAACATTGGGACTTGGCGGGCCATGAAAAGTTCCCACAGTGAGAAACCGAGTAGTTGATGTGCCACATCATTGACACAAACACGGGAATGACCACATTGGAGCCGCAGAGGTGGCTCAAAGGGGTAGAAAAGGCAAGGTTGCTCAACCTTCTCTAGGTGACACACTATGACTACACCCCAGTGATAGTTTTGGTCATCAAACAACTATTTTGCTTGGTGCATAATGGGTGTTTGTGGCTGGAGGAGCCAATGCCCATTATAGACAGGTTGATTCACCGAAGTGGAAGTCTACACCACAAAAGAAAGCAGAAAGACCACAAATGGATAAAGTGTTTTCATATATTTCATAACTCATTTTTATCCTAAGTTTTAAGGAAAAGGTTAAAAGGCAGAAGCATACAAAGTTCTTTGTCACTTATGGTTAAAGTAAAATGGCATTGAATGCCTCGGTATTTGATCTCACATATGATCAACGAACCTCCTCTGTTTTCGCGCCCCCCCCCCCCCCTCCATTCTTCCTTTATTGCTGGGGGGGTCTGGAAAGTGGTTTCTCCCACTGGGCCCCATCCCCTATGTGTTGCATCCTCACAATTTCACACCCCGCCACCAAAACCATAAACTACCCGCTATCCCCTCCAGAAACCACTTCCTCTCATCCACTTAACAAGTCCCAATTCATCACCTCCACCATCCCTATCCCACCACATATCCTCTGCCAATTACTCCCATGCTAATGTCCACCTGCCATTTCCTCCTCATCTTCCAATCCTATTCGTCCACCTAATCATATTTCCGCCAACCATGTGCCTCCATGACACCTCATGCCTCCATGTCATATGTTCCTTTTATGGTCAGTTAAAAATATGTTTTTCCCTATGCAACATAGTAGTTACAAACATGGTTTATAGACAACTGAGAATTCATTTTAAAAAATTGAAATATTTTTTTGTTGCTAACATCCTCATGCACAAAACCATCTCTCAGTTTTGTAACAAATATTATAGTTTTGGAAATTCAGATGAATATTTGCAGGAATGTTTTCTCAAATTTTCCTATTTCTAGTTAGTGTTTTCAAATGCGGTTTCCAAGTAGGTGGAAATGAAAAAAAGGTATTATAGGACCCTATTTTTGATAATTCCAGGAGGGAAAAGCTCAAAGACAGTTAGTGACTTGGATGCCACCTCATCAAATAAGAGTTTCAATCAAATTCAAGTTTCTCTTCTTTGTCGCAAGCAATCCACAAAGATACTTCCAAGTAGATTCATTAGTTTTGAATGTCCTATATTTCAGTTCTATTTTTGCAATACAGTTGGAGATATTTGTAACAAATCTTGATATTTTTTCAAGATATTTTAGTTTAGAATTTGTATAAATACTTCATCATTTGAAGTAAGAGATGTTGATTTCTGAAAGTAATTTCCTTCTGCATATTGTAATTTTCAAAGCATTGGAGCATCAATAATATAGGGACCTTTCACAGGATTCATGTGGTGTACTAAATGGTGATGTGTCTCTTCAGTCTATTTTTTTAAACATTGTATTTATTTCCTCTCTTATTCTATATATATAAATTAATCAATAGAACTTTGATACATAGGATTCATTACCTGGAGCACCCTATTTTGGCTATTGTTAATTTTAATGTTTTCCACTGAAGTCAGGTCAACGAATTCTTAATTTCTCCTTGGTCTCTACTGAACCTTACACTTATGCTTTTCCACCATCCATTTAAATTCTGAAAAGATCCATTTTATACAACCTAGCTTTCCCTATGAGAAATCCTCTAAAAATGATGCAAAACTCTAGTTTAGTTTATAAACTCCATAGCCCAATGGAATTACAAGAGTCAAGTCAACCAAACTTTTCAAACAAAACAAACAAGTACAATCATAGCTAACCTAAAATTCACATTAAAAACATAGCTAATTCTGAATGCATTATGATATGAGTGCAAACAAAAGATAATGATCATACATGCAAACAACAAGTGTAGGATTCAGGAAACGTGAAAACATGCATGTGTGTAAAGTGAGTTGTCGCAACAACGATCGTTCGTGCAAAAACAATGTCATGCATGCAACAATAATGAGATGCAAAAGAAAACTAATTCAATTCTTATACAATCTAACATACATCAAAATGACACCAAGCACTCACTGAAATCAGGCAGACAACACTCACAAAAAGTGAAACACAAAAAGAGACAGAAATGCAGTGCGAGACATGAAAAAAAGATTACCAAGAAGTAGCTGAGTTGAATGTGACGAGGATCCCAAGATGTAATGTGGGTTGTCAGAGATGCAAGGTCAAAGTGAGGAATGTGCTTTGTAGCATCCAGTTGATGAGTTTTGATAAAATCGATGTTGTGACGTGCATGCCACAAATCTAGGAAAATTGACACCTGGAGGGAGGTTTTTGAAATGATCCTTGCATGTAACATCTAGCTGCTAAAATTAGATCACTAGATCAAGGGATTCCTTTGCATGATGCCTTGGGAGAGGCAGTCCATGCATGGAAATCAATTTTTCTTAGTCCCGAAGGGAACGTCAACCTGAAGGCACATGCATCTGTCTATGAGTTTGGGATGAAAATCGACGCAGTTTCTAGGTCGAGAAGACATGGCTGTCCAAGAGGGATTGTGGAATTTATGGGAGGAACAAGTGGCTATCTCTCATGATTGCGCAATTTATGGGCTAAGAAACTATCCTGGGTCAGACCTCACAATTTTCTTAAGGAATCTTGTCCGACTACATCTCAGAAATTCTAAGCTGAGCAAATGTCCTAGGTTAGATAAACCTGTCTGACTATATCTCACAATTTCTGAGCTAAGAAGTTGTCCTGGGTCAGACCTCAAAATTTTTTCAAGGAAGCCAGCTTGATTGTATTGTGAAATTTCCGAGCCCAACAGGTTGCCTAGCTGGATTTGAATAATTTCTACTAGCTGTTGGGCTGGCTCTATCGGAGGGATTGTGCAATTTTTGGGAGCAGTAGTTGATTGGTGCCCAAAATTGCACAAATTCTGGGGTGAGTAGCTATCCTTGGATGAATTGCGCAATTTTTGAGACCAACATTGTTAGGAGGAATTACATAATTCTGGAGCCCAGTTGGGTCTCCAGCTCAATTTGCACAATTTCTAGAGGGAAGGATGGTTCCCCTATAGAATTGTGCAATTCTCAGAGGGAGCTGCTTGACCAGCAACCAGAACTAACTCCGAAATCAACATGTGAGGGGGATGCAACAAGCTATCATGTGCAGGCTAGCATTCTGCTAGAAAACCATTGAAGCTTGTTTAATTGAGAATGCAAGACATGCTGCTAAGGATGGTTGGCAGGGAGGATCCAAAATGAAGCTAAGGAAAAATTTTGGAGGGTGGTTGTAGCCACTTCAACACTTGGCAAGACACTGGTAGAACACCAAAACTCTAAGTTGACGTTGTTCATGAAAAACATGTCTAATGCCTCCAGAATTATTGTTCAGTTGTCAGTTTGTATTTGTTTCCACACTTACTTGATTGTAAGACGTATCATCTTCCAGGATCTTGGTCGGTTGACACATATTCCAAGCCAAGCAAACATAGTTGTTTGGATTGGGGTTGAGGGGTATATTGGTGCACAAGAAGTTTAGTCTTCAGAGTCTTAGTTTCATCTGTGGTGTTGCTCTGCTGCCATCAGCCCTGGATAGTACCCCGACAGAGTCATGCAGGAACACAAGCATTTCTATACTACTAGCAAGCATGGTCAGTACCCCAATGGAGTTACTTTCATCACCTTTCTACGTAGGAAGCCTTTCTCTTATTTCTCCTTATTCATTTTTCTTTTTTGAAAATTTTCCCTTTTTAATTTTTTAATTTTTCATAACCATGCATAGCACTTATTTATTTCAGAGGTGGAAGAGGGATCCTGACCTATTGAGAGAAGAAGAGGTCGTTCCTTCAAAGAAGTAGTTTATATATATTTCTGATGTACTTGTTAAGGTTTTCCCCCTCACCTTAATGTACATGACTAGGCTGATAAGGATTAACCCAAAAACAACCGACTAGAGTAGGTTATACTAGTTAGCATGCAAGCGTTGTGTTTTCACCAAGGTTCACTTCAAATAGTATGTATTTTCCATTGATGTATCATGCACTAAAGAAAACAAGTTCTTACATAAGAGAGTGGACAATAGATAACCAAATGTTGATAGTTGTACAAGTCCTCTTTTACATTACCCAACTTGTTTCAAGAGTCACACACGGTCCATGTGAAACTAAACTACTAACAAAAGCAAGCAAACAGACAACAAAACAAAGTGAAAACATAAATACATGCAAAAGAGAAGTGAGTAAAAAAATAAGAAAGTAGACAAAAAGACATGCAAAGAAAGTAAGAAAAGAAGCATGCAAGCAAACAAACCAAAAGAAAACACTACTCCTACTCCTAAGCTAATAGTGTATGGGTCATTTCACATGAAGTTATACTTTGAATGTAGACACTGTGCATTGTTTGACCCATGTCGATGAAGTGATGGTTCACGAAAAACACAGCTGTGTGTACAAGGAGATGTGAAAGATACAACAATGAAGACAGATAGACTCCGAACTTACAAGTGTCCATAGAACAAAAATGAGTGAAAGTGCATGACATGCACTTTGCAGACTTACCATGATGATGTGTGACACCACATGTAGATGTTGAGCATATGATACTCTTAACTGTGACATGGAATCATAAGAAGAAGATAGACCACTTACATTGTGCAAGTGTTCTTGTTGAGTAAGATTCCTCCAATGCATGAGCGATGGGATCGTGTAGTTCAATTGGAGGAAGTGAATTCTGAGTGTTGGAATTTTCATGAGTGCATATAGATGAATGAAGAGGAGCCTCTAGTGTTTCAACATTTTCCTGATCAGAAGTGAAACCAACCTTAGGAATGTGAGGGCCTAAGATAACCATCAACTTGAGCTCAAGTGCCTCGACAGTATGCGGGGTTTCGACTTTGTTGATAGATGGATCATTGTAGGCAAGTGGCTTAGACAGACTAACAATGAGTGAATCAACATCATGATTGGATGATGAGGTAAAGAGATCATGACAACCAAGATCAGAAAATTCAGGATCTTGGTCGACATCCTCATGATTTGATAAATCACACAGAGGGGTAGATGAGAAGCAAGAATGTTCATCCTCTGTGTTTCTGGAAAAGATAGATGAAAAATGAAGTGCATGTTCAATGAACGATTGGTCCTTTGCATTGTCAAATGATGGAGTGACATCTGGTGTTTCCTTCAAATGATCAAAAATGGGTGCATCCATGGATGGATATACACATGAAAAATGGGGGATGGCAGGATCATTAAGGATGATAGGAAAAAATCGAGGTACGAAAAAATAGGAATGGTCCCCTCCTGCTGGTTGATGTTCAAGCTCCCAGTCATACTCTTCGTGAATGATAATGCATTTTGGGTGTGCAACACCAACTCCATCGATGGATAGATCCTCATTCACAATAAGTGTAGAGTTCATAATGGAAGAACACAAGGCAATGCCATCCGAAGGATTATCCGAGTACGAAGACGGAGGTTAGACACAAAATACATGTGATAAGCTATGGGAATCACAACCAAATCTACGCGAAAATTGAAAGGAGCAATGTCAAGAGGACATGATGGTTTAAAAAATGTGTGTTCATGCTCTCCCACATCACTCTGTGATAGTGGAGCTATTTGATGATGGGATAGTGGATAGTCACTTGTGACAATGATCGTGTCCATCTGTGGTTGTGTTTATCCATCACCGAAGTATCCTGACCGGGGTTTGAGCTTCAACTTCTTCTTTGGATTGACAGATTTGATGGAAATACTTGAATTTGTCAATGAGATACTAAAAGTTCATTGGGGTTTTGGAGTTTGAAACTGCAAAACACTAAAGCGCTTCCAAAAATCATCAGGTGATTTATGCGGTGCCTTTCGTTTCTGTAATATTTTTTGGTCAAGATGTTCTAGATCAAAATGATGGAAAGTATCTTCAATGAGATCACAGAAATGCTTGAGTGAGTGCACATTGTCAGTTAGTAGGCTACAGAGCCACCATAGTTTGGATTCACGAAGTGTGTATGCAAGCAACAAACTAGCCTGTTCGTTAGGACATTCATCTTCTTCATGAAGCATGACAAGGATGTCATGTAAGAACATAGGCCATGCAAATTCTCCTTCACCATCATACATCTATTTGGACAATAGATCAAAAAGCTCCCTCATGATGTGAAGAGGTTTGACACGCGAAAAACATCATGGATGGGTGAGTGTGAAAGACTCCATGATAGATGTGCAGATGTTAAAAATAGGATGAGAGGACACAACTTCTCATCTGGCCTTGCTTCTAGCACCAGAAATGTTGACAGTGCTAGACCCACCAACATGTCAAGGGATCTCCCCACTAAGAAGTCCCAATTAGACCTCAGACCGTTTGGCGTAGGAGTCCCAACAGTGGGTCATACAGTATCGCCTTGACCATGGTTTTGTATAGAGGAAAGTAAGATGTCCATGTTGGTAGCAAGGGTCTGACCGCTGTGGCGAGTTAAGGAAGGTGCATAAACGGTTCTAACAAATGGAAAGTGGGGTAAGTGCACCCCTTGGATATCTATAATAGTACATATCTTGGAAGGGAACACATGGGCAAAGATGCATCACAAGATGGAAAGCAAGTTAGTGAGCAATCCAAAGTGATGGTTAAAGCAATCAACACATTTGAGTAAAATTGGTACATACTTATACAAAATAGTCTATACATTCATGTGTAGGAAAATAAATACATATATCATTTAGAGTGAAAAATATAGCTAGATTAAAATACAACATATGCATGAAACATGATGGCTCTGTTATATTAAGAACTGTAAGTTCGATCACACAATACATCCATGTCCAACCAATAGCTCCGATAGCAGAACATGACAGTGATAATCACATGCTCCTCCAAAGGAATATACTAGTTCTCTAGAGTGGAGAACCCAAGGTTTGAGCCTTCTCTAAGATACTCCTATTAGAATCTTGGCTGACCAAAAGCCTCTACAATTAGTTATGAGGGATTATTTATAGCGAAGGGTTAGCTGACCCTTGACATTCCCCTTTGTAATCGTTCATCTACCCTCATGACTCTTCAACTACTCTATGACTATTACATTGAACTATCGACACTTGAACTTCCACTTGGAAAGACGTTACATACAATCTGTACATGTACCCATGTGAGACAAAATGACTTGAGCAAGCCATGAAAGACATCACTAACACTCAGACTATTGTGGTGAGACTAACTCTTTGACATCCTTGTGATTGTTGATGGTGGCGAAATGATGCCAATATTTTTCCTCCATGATGGTCTCTGCATGCTCAATGGTGACATCCCGCTAAAAAAAACTCTTGCCTCTATTGCATCCGGGTACACTACTATGGCTCCTCTATGCAACTCATTTTCTAGCATGCACATCATTGTATTTAGTATAGCTGGACCAACTACATACTCATGCAAAGTGTCTGTATTGAACTCCAAGTGTTTGTTGATGAACATGCGCATCAACTTGTCAAAGTACATGTTCATCTCCAGTTAGACTTGCTTCTTATATTCGCCTTGGTTAGTATGCCAAATGGGTAGGATCACATGCATGCACATGATGACATGCATACTATTGAATTCCCTTGCATGTGATCAACATAATTTCTCACCTTGTCTACCTCGTGCCAGCTATTGGGATGGAACTATAACTTCTATGGGCGCAATTCCATCCATCTGTGCATGTTGCATCCCCTACTATACCTGTTCCTACTACAACTCTTCTCTCGTATATACAACTCTTTTTCTCCCTTGAGTTACCGCTTCATCACCTACAACTCATTCTCTGTTCCATTCTCTTCCCTCACATGATCGCCTTGTCGCGCTATCACTTCATAGCCTCGATATCCAAAGCTTATTTCTTCATGAGTGGATCTACTTTGAACTTGCATCTTTGCTTTGCCTCTATGTTGTCAACATCCTTCCTCCTGTAACCACCGAAAGTGGGTGTGCTCCCTTCCTATGCTACTGATGGTGCTTCTTGTTGTGATGTTACTACCATCTTACCTTGATGTCCTTGTCCATGAACAACTTGATGTCTTCATAGGTAGGAAAGCTCATAGCACTTTCTCAGCCACAACCCCCATTGTGCCCTCAACAATGTCCTTTGATTCTGCTCTCGCAAAGGCTATTGTACTTATACTACTATGTGACTAATCGTGAAGGTTGTGTAATTTCCACCTGGAGTTCGAGAGGCTGGCTACAAAAATTTTGCAAGGAACAGTCTGGGCTGTTAGGAGGAAGACTAAATACTGGAACTGGGCAATGCATAGTCCAGCCTATCTTGCTTAGGACTGAAATTGCACAATGCGCAATCTTAGTGAGCACTAACATGCAACCAGAAAATTGCATTACTCAGTTTCTATGACCAGGAGGACACTCCCTGCAAGAATTTCACAATGCAAGCTTGGAGGTTAGTGCTGAGCCAAACTTGCACAATTTCTAGAGGGAAGGTGGTGCCTTCACTTCTTGAAATGCGTGGTGCTAGCTAGACAAAGGCACGATGTGTGCTAAGGCAGCCCACACCAATTGACGAGAAACTAAAAGCATGAGAAGTATAAATGCATGATGAGATGTGTGCAAACAAGAATGAATGATCATACATGCAAATAACAAGTGCATGACTAAGGAAATGGGAAAGCATGCACGTGTCTAAATCGAGTCACCACAATGACGACCATTCATGAAAAAATAGTGTCATGCATGAAAGAGAAGTGAGATGTGAACGAAAACTTAAAAAATTCTTCTACAAGCTAACATACATTAAAATGGTAGTAATCTCTCATTGAAGTCAAGCAGACAACACTCACACAAAGCAAAACACAAAAATTATAGAAATGTAGTGCGAGACATGAAAAGTAGGCTTACCCTGAAACAACTGAGATGAATGTGCTGACAACCCCTAGATGTAATGTGGGATGTTGGAGGTGAAAGGTCGAAGCAAGGAATGAGATCTGGAATGTCTGGTTGATGAGTTTTGAAAAAATCGAGGTTGTCATGCGCATGCCACAAATCTAGGAAAAGTAACACTTGGTGGGAGGTTTCTAAAATGATCCTTGCATGTAACCTCCAACTGCTAAAAATAAATCCCTAAATCAAGAGATTCCTTTACATGCTTCCTTGAGAGAAGTAGTCTATGCATTTAAATCATTTTTTCTTAGTTATGGAGGGAACCGATCAACTTGAGAGCACATGCATCGGTCTGCGAGGCTGGGATGAAAATATGCGTAGTTTCTGGGATGAGCAGAGATGGCTATCCCAGATGGATTGCACAATTTCTTGGAGGAACAGGTGATGTCTCTCACAATTGCACAATTTTTGGGCTGAGCAATTGTCCTAAGTCAGACCTCGCAATTTTCTCAAGGAAGCATGTCTGACTACATCTCGCAATTTCCTCAAGGAAGCATGTCTGACTACATCTCGCAATTTTTGGGATGAGCAACTATCCTGGGTTAGACAAGCCTGTCTGACTGTATCTTGCAATTTCTGAGCTGAGCAGCTATCCTGGGTCAGACCTCGCAATTTTTTCAAGCCTGTCTCACTGTATTGTGCAATTTCTAAGACTAGCAGACTGCATGGCTAGATTTGCACAATTTCTGCTAGCTGTTGGGCTAGTTCTCCCATAGGGATTGCACAATTTCTGGGAGTAGTAGATGACTGCTGCCCAAAATTGTGCAATTTTTGGGTTGATTAGCTATCCTCGGATGAATTGTGCAATTTTTGAGAGGAAGACTGTTAGGAAGAATTGAGCAATTCTAGAGCCTTGTCATGTCTCTAGATGGGTTTGCGTAATTTATCGAGGGAAGGCTGGTTCCCCTCTAGAATTGCGCAATTCTGAGAGGGATTTTCTCAACCAACAACCGACACTAATTCCGGAAAGCATCTTGTGAAAGGGATGCAACAAGCTATCATGCACAGTTTGGTAATCTACTAGAGAAACACTGAAGCTTGTGTACGTGATAGTGCAAGACATGTTGCTAAGGATGGTTTGTAGGGGGGTTCCAAAAAGAAGCTAAGGAAAAATTTTGGAGGGTGGTTGTAGCCGCTACAAAAACTCCTCAACTCAAATTATCAATTCGGGGTTCATAGAAACTTCGAGGTGATAGTGACATATGCACAATAGATAGGATTCCTCTCATGCCACCCTCAGTTTTGACATTAGATCAAAAGTGTTTAGAGACTCCTCCTACTGAACTAGAATGAAATCTTGCTGATAAAGGTACAATTGGAAATTTATTCTATTTATGAGAATATAAATGTCATTGACTTAATTTATAAATTCTAACTAATCAGCTCATGAAAGGACAAAGGCTAATATAGTTACAGAAAGCAGACTATGTTATCTTTCGAAATTCATCAAAACATAACATCTACATGCACAAAGGAAACTAATTTATATTGCATAATTCATCTAATTACCAATCAAAATGGCATGTACCATCTACCTAGTTCACACTTTCTTATAAGTCAGTAACCTACTTGCATGATTAATAAACTAACTCCTTCCTGTTTTTTACAGTGAATAAAAGGAATGGTTAGAGTGGCCTAGGTGATTTATCTAATCATAAAATCATAGCCAATGAGGATCAAAACTGATGGATGAAAATGCTGCTAGAGGAGGCCTATAATGCTACAAGAAGACCTGTAATGCTACAGGATGGAATACGAGTGATTTTTGAAGGTGAAAACATTTCCTTGAGGGTATGGATAGGTGGATTGAAGTTGAAAGAATTGGAGGGAAGAGGGTTTGATCCCCTAGCCAAGATCAAGACATGTTGGAGGCCTGTCTTTCAATAGGATAAGTGCTCTTGATGTTCGAGGTAAAATGGCTTATAAAATAGGGTTTTAGGACAAATTTTGGAAGTGGAAGGAGAATATGAAAAATCTTAAAATGGAAGTGGTGAAGGTGCCCTTTTCTACAGGTCAAACAACCTTGCATTTGATCACATGCATGAATCCATTTATCGTTGACAAGATGAAATGAATTATGATGGAAAATGTGAGTTGAATTTAAATAACATATAATTCATGCAATATGACTAATATAATCACTAAACTAACTTCTAAGATATAAAAGGAAAATTTAAAACAAGACAACCAACACTAATCTATTTCCAAGAAATCCTAAACACAACATTTTTATACCATGGTTGTGAATCCTTCCACTCGTTCTCTCACAATAGAGGTGATGTAGAGGCTGCAACCAAAGGATTTTATAGATTAAAATATACTCAAATGGAAGAAACTATGAACTACTTGGAATCAATAAGAAACATAAGTACAATAAGAGGGACCAAAGCCTCTCGGTTGGGCCCAAATCCAAGGGTCTTCGCCCTCAAAAGCTTACTCATATGCAAATTAAAATCCAACTTATCATTATCAAAGAGTGCAGATCTAATACATCAAATAACAATTGAAAATAACAATGTCAAGTGTGGAGCTTAATAGCTACACCTAGCTGAACAAAAACTTTGAATCCTAATGAGCTCTTATTCTAGTTTATTTATACAAAGGGGCAGCTCAAGCAACTCCCTTGAAAGTAGGAGTGGTTCTCTCCTTGATCTAAAAATTGGTGGATCTTGTCTCTCTTGATCTTCCCTTAGACTAGGAGGCACTCGACTCTCAATGAGCTCAAACATGTGAGAGAGAATATGGTGATCCCAAGTCGTGTTTAGGTAGATGAGATGGAAAACCCCCTATATTCTCTTCTAGTTGTTTCCATCAAGCCCTACATTAGTAATATCGTAAGAAATGCTTCCTTTTCCTGCAATTAAATAACATTATGCCACATACTATGAAAAACACCTTTTACTCCTCTTACTAAGAGTAATATAACAAAAGAATGTGACTTAATGTAAGAGAAGGATATTTTTAAGTTTGGAGGATGGCATATTGATATTCAAAATGTACCTATTGATGGGACTCATCACCGTTTATGATATTTGGTATAGTATTAGGGTTTAATATTTTGGTGTTAGAATGGTATATAATTCTATTAAACATCACAATTTGACAAGCACCACAATGCAAAACATAGTGTGATAATGAGACACAATGATGTATTAAATTATAAATTATTTAATGTGGCATTGTGACACTAAATAATTTAGAGTTTAATATTCTCATTTATAATATTGGGTTTACAGTTTATAATATTAATCCTAGGGTTTATTATCCTTTGGGTTTATAATATAAATTCTAGGGTTTAATAGTATTCTGTTGAGTTTGTTAGTTCCTTTGGTTTATAATATCAATAGTCCCTTGGGTTTATAATCTTAATCTCTTATATGTATAATATATTAGGGCTTATAATTTTAGTGTTTATAATATTAATGTTAGGTTTGATATTTTTATCCCTTGTGTCTATAATATTTACCTTTTGGGATTATAATATTTATCCCCTATGTTTATTAATCGCTTGGGTTTATAATATTTATCCCTTGGGTTGTGGTCACCTTTGGTCAACCATAGTCACAAATATGGTCAACCACTATCAAAGTCTCTATGGTTGAATATGGTAAACCTTGATCAACCACGTTTAATCATGGTCAACCATGGTAATATTTGGTCAACCATGGTTAGATATGGTCAATCATGGTTAACTATGGTCAATCAATGTCAACCATGATCAAACATGTTCAACCATAATCAATCATGGTCAACCATGGGACAAGCAATGTCGGAATGTGACAAGCAACATCGAAGTGTGATAAGCATCATCGCAATGTGATAAGCAACATGACAGACATTGTCACAATGATATATTACATTGCAATTTATTCAATGTTTCATTGTGACATTGAATAGA
This sequence comes from Pinus tabuliformis, assembly GCA_031772625.1. Taxonomy (NCBI): domain Eukaryota; kingdom Viridiplantae; phylum Streptophyta; class Pinopsida; order Pinales; family Pinaceae; genus Pinus; species Pinus tabuliformis. The sequence continues at coordinate 275,362,941 of CM062804.1, read as the reverse complement.
TTATGTTTTAATATTCTTCTTTATAATATTGGGTTTAGGGTTTAGGGTTTATTCTCATTTATAATATTGGGTTTATGGTTTATAATCATAGGTTTTAGGGTTTATTGTACGTTATAATATTTGGTTTAGGGTTTATAATCTTAAGGTTTATAATGGTAGGGTTTATAATATTAATCATATGGTTTATAATATAGATTATATGGTTTAATATTATTCTCTTGGGTTTATAATATTAATCTTAGGTTTGATATATTAATTTTACGGTTTATAATATTAATTCTAGAAATTAATATTAATGTTGGGGTTTATAATCCCTTGGACTTATAATATTAATCCTAGGGTTTATAATATTTGGTATAGTATTAGGGTTTAATATTGTGGCATTGGAATGGTGCATAAATATTAAACATCGTAATTTGACAAGCATCATTACAATGTGACAAGTAGCGTGATAATTAGTCATAATGATATATTGCATTGTAATTTATTCAATCTATCATTGGGTCATTAAATAAATTAGAGTTTAATATTATCGTTCATAATATTGGATTTAGGGTTTATAATATTAATCCTAGGGTTGATAATCCCTTATCATATGAATCCTAGGATTTAATATTATTGTGTTGGGTTTCTTAATCCCTTTGGTTTATAATATCAATACCCCCTCAGGTCTTTAATATTATTTTCTAATATGTATAATATATTAGGGCTTATAACTTTATTTTTATAATATTAATGTTAGGATTGATGTTTTGATCCCTTGTGTTTATAATATTTACCCCTTCGATTTATAATATTGATCACTTGGGTTTATAATATTTATCCCTTCTGTATGAAAATCTATCTAATGTCGTAGTGTGATAATAATCATCCCAATGTGACAATGAGGGTGACAGTGATTGTCAAAATGATACATTACATTGCAATTTATTCTATGTGACATTGTGACATTGGATAAATTAGGGTTTAATATTCTCATTTATAATATGAGGTCTAGGGTTTAAGTTTTATTTTGGTTTATAATATTGGATTTAGGGTTTATAATCATAAGTTTTATGATATGAGTCATATGTATTTTAATCTCTTGCGCTTATAATATAAATCCTATAATTTATAACCCTCCCTTGGATTTAGTATGTTGGGTTTATAATATTAATACCTTGGTTTTATAATATTAATTCCTAATATTTATAATAATATATTAGGTTTTGTTTATTAATCCTAGAAGTTATAATTACTTGGGCTTCTAATATTAATCCATTGTTTGATATTAATCCTTTAGGTCTATAATCCCCAATATTTATCTTAGGGTTTATATCTTGTGTTTAATATAAATCTTAGGACCTCTAATATTAAAAATCTCTCTAGTTTATAATATTAATTTCTTGGGTTGTTCATCCTCTAGGTTTGTAATATTAGTCCAAAGGGTTTACTAATCCCTTAGGTTTCATAATCACTTTTTATAATACTAATGTGAAGGGTTAATTAATCCCTTTAGGTTTATTAATCCTTTAGGTTTGTAATATTTATCCCTTCGATTTATTATCCATTGGGTTTTATAATATTAATCCCTTAGTTTTACTCCACATTTTTAATCTATTGGGTTTATAATTAATCTCTTGGGTTATTCAATGTCACATTGTGAAATTAAATTAATTAGGGTTTAGTATTTTTGTTTAAAATACTAGTTTTATAGATTATAATATTAATCCCTAATATGTATAACAATATATGAGGGTTTAATATATTAATATATGTATAATATATTAATCTTTTAGTTCTATAATGCCTCAAGTTTAAAATATTAATCCTAGGGTTTGTAATATTAAAAATTTCTTCCATTTATAATATTAATCTCTTGGGTTTATATTATTAGTCGCAAGAGTTTATCAATGAGTTGGTTTTATAATATTATTCCCAAGGGTTAATTAATTCTTTGGGTTTATATTATTATTTGCAAGGGTTTACCAATCCATTAGGTTTAATAATTAACTAGTTTTATAATATTATTCCCAAGAGTTTTTGGGAAAAATACTAAGAGGAGGTGGGGGGGGGGGGGGGGGGGGGGGATGTTGGGGCGGGTTGGGGGGGGGGGGGGGATGTTGGGGCGGGTTTGGGGGGGGGGGGGGGTGGGGGTGAATCAATATTTAAAAATCAATAACTTTTTACATTTCATATTCATATTTCCATACATGACTTTACTGAATTGAACGTGCGTGTGCACTCAACTATTCTTAAGTCAATTAGCGTATATTGCGTGAACTTATAATTAAGTTAATCCATCATATGTTTATCTTCACCTAGTGCATTAGTATTTTATTAAACATTAGATAAGCATTAACCATGTGCTCTAATAAATAAACCATCATACATAAGCAACAAACATGAACACCAAGAGTTAAGGTGGAAATCCAATGTGGGAGAAAATCTACGTGCTATTGTCCCTGTCTTCTTTTTAATATAAAGAATAATTTGTTTACAATCTTGTACTGGTGCATACTCATAATAGTACACAAACACTCACCTGTAGAAGGCTATAACCTTCTCTCATTCTCCAACTTCTACTGGAAGGGAGCTCAAACTCCCTGATCTAATCACTAGCTACAAATGGGAGGAATCTTTTATTTCCTCACTAAAGGCTCCAATTCTCAGTATCCTCAAGGGACCATGTTTCAAAAATTTTCAAACTTGACCAATTAGTAACATTGGAGCTCAAAACGAATGATCACTGCAATACAACCATCAAATACATGTGCATCAAGAAACTCAATAATCAATCTCTCATATAACTGAAACCTATTCATCAATATGTGAGTCAACCATAACTAAATCAATTAATCACTGAAACTCATCAACTCTGAAATTCAATCTTCAATCCCTAAATTAGCCACAATTGAATCAATTAGTCACTTAAAACTCAATTAACAGACTCTTAATCGAAATTCAACTAATCAATTGGAAGAGACAGATCATTGTAACGAGTACACATATCTGAACCCAAAACACTACATCAACAACCAGAACCAACTACAACCTCAAAAATCATATGTCAGAGTGTATATGCTACTTCAATGAAACCAACCTGCATGTATACACTACTTCCTTTAACCCAACCTGTGTATACCACTAAAGATATTGAATCATAAAACATTCGAACCATAAACTGTACCAATCAGTGAGATTGTCGAGATCTACTTTCATATTATATTAAACAGATAGCAGTAAAGATCACCCTTCTTACTCAATCAATCAATCAACTAGACTCAATCTCCTTATATAATCAGTTTTACTTTCAGATCCAAAGAAGACGTCAGTGACAAACCAAAATAAAACAATAGCACTAATTAGATAGATCAATAATCTATGAACAACAAACTTTTCTTCTACATGCGATACTTAGAAGAGTCAAATGAGCATGTATATGCACCTTCACCAAGGCGGACCAATGTATAGATCTACAAATAATAACTTATAACTTTGCAAATATTCCAGACTTGAGATATTCCCCATGTCATAGCGTTTAAAGGACAGAACATTTGCTAGCACTCAGATCTAGCTTATCCATTATGAGATCAGATAATGGTAAGTCATTTCAGGTCTTATGATCCCGATCCATCATTAGATCTCATCCATCATCAACTACTTAGGTGTATACTTAGTTCAGATCAAGCAAAGCATCAAAATCCCATAGCATGCATATTTTCTTTTGATCTAACTCTTCATAAGATATTCATTACTTGCACTCCTTCACACTTTGATATTCACCTCTTTATATACTTAGAGCCTTTTTCAATATTGAGACCATAACAACACTTAGAACCTGTAGTATTCTTAGAGGAGATCAAGTAATTGTTATAATTATTGATGTCGTTGATTTAATAGTGTGATTGTGCATGTGCTTCACATAAGGCTATCCACCTATATCAACCACATTGGTAAACACAACTGTCCTCTGAAATGCCATTCATTTCATCACATCCGTAAACACAATTGTCATGAATTCTATCACATCCTATTTATATATTTATTAAGTAGTCCATTCATCAAATGGGTTGTCTATCAAGGACAACTCATGAGCTATGTTGCTTATCAAGGACAACACTAACACAATCTCCCTGTATCAAACCTTTGACCATTATTCTGTTCCATCATTTTGTCGCCTCTGATATCTGTTGTGTAGATTCATCTAGCTACCATATACAACTGAGTTGTTCTGCTACAAGTGAGTTGCCATCAAGGACAACACATGCATCATAATGCCAACAAGAGTCATTAAATTGCTTGGGTTTATTAATCCTTTGGGTTTATAGTCTTAATCCTTTAGGTTTATTATGAATTGGATTTAAAATATTAGTCCCTTGGTTTTATTATCCATTTGGTTTATAATACTAATCCCGTGGGTTTATTAATTAGTTGGGTTTAATCCACATTATTAATATGTTGGATTTATAACATTAAACTCTTGTTTATTAATCCCTTTCGTCTAATCTTTTGGTTTTATAATATTATTCCCTTGAGTTTTTAATATTAATTTATTTAGTGTATAATATTAATCACTTAGGTTATAGTATTAGTAATCACTTAGTAATATCAATTCCATGTGTCTCTTAATAATAATTTAGGTTTGTAATATTAATCTCTTTTGTTTATTAGTGCTAAGAATTTATCTAGTCCTTGCAATAAATGGGTGCACTCTTAAGGCACTCCTTGTGATAGGTCACTGGTTCAAATCCCGCATGGGTGCTTACCTACCCAAAAAAAATGCTAAGAGTTTATACCTTCCATGACAAAAAGAGTATATAAGTATGCACACACTTTCACAAGAGGAAAAACACGTATGGGATGAAAAATTAAGGTTAAAGAATACCAAGGGTCCATACGATGGTATTAATCCACAATATTGAGCGAAATAACATTTAATTGATCCCGTCTAAGGGTAGTGCAGGTTCTAAGCATTGTTTTGATCCGAGGTATTGAATATTAATCTCTCCATTTATTAATAATCTATTAGGCTTATAATATTTAACCCATGAGTTATATATATATATATATATATATATATATATATATATATGAATGAGATAATAGATTAATATAATAACATGGTTGTCATTGTTTGTAAAGTTATTAATAATAACAAATACACTTTATAATTATTACTGTGGTTGATTTAATAGTGTAATTGTACATGTTTTAATTTTTTCAAATCCACCTTGCTGCACATAATTGTTCTTTGAATACTTTGGAGACCATGTCAACATCTTTTGATCTTATTATTAAACTAACATTTTATTGAAAAATATTTTTGAGGTTTTAGTAATAAAGTATTATAGTTATAATTTTTTCAAATCCACCTTGTTGCACATAGTTGTGCTTTGAATACTTTTGAGACCATGTCAACATCTTTTGATTGTGTTATTAAATTAACATTTTAAATATCTATACAATTATCAAGGTTTGAAATATTGGATGTGTGACATCATTAACTAATTTTTATAGAAAATTAGTTATATAATTTTTTTTGGCTAACTCACATTAATTTCCAATTTCACAATTATTTTTCTTAAAATATTATAAAAATTAAACTCATTTCTATTATAAAATTAGCTAGTGACCTCAACTAGCTTAATTTGCATCAATCACCTCAGTTTAAATTAAACAAAAACAAAAACAACAGAGCTTTCTCAATTAATATTTTATTGAAAATTATTTATACAGTCATCAAATTTTAAAACTTTCCATAACAATCATCAAATGGTGCTTTAGTAGGGTAACCACATGACTGACATGAATCCCTTTCATTGTTATATAAATTGTGTGATTCACATTAATCTTCAATTCGACAATTATTTTTGTTGCCAAAATTTTCAACAATTTTATTTTATTATTATCAAAATTAACCTCATATTAGTAATGAGGTCAACTAGCTTAATTTTCGTCCATCAACACTTAATTTTGAAACTATGTCATAGTATTCTAATTTAACCAGTTTAGCTCTTTCTCTAAATTCTCTTAATTAGCTTTCTTTTAAATGAACAGGTTGAGCTGCCTCTCCAAGTAACACAATTCTCTTAATTACATTATTTAACTCAATTCTTTTGGTTCCGCACTATTTCTAATCCCCTAAATTACCCTATTTTCTTAATTATGTCATTCAATATTCCTAAATACTATTTCTAATCCCCTAAATTACCCTATTTTCTTAATTATGTCACTCGATATTGCTAAATTTCTTGTTTATTGTAAATTATTCAAATTATCTCATTGACATAATTATATCAACTTTAATCAACTTTAAATTATGTCGATTGCTAAATCAACCTCGAAATCTTAAAACGGTAAATAAGTGAATAGTGAAAGCCGTGACATGCTAAACATAGGCCATTTAAAGTTGTCCATAAACGAAGCACAGATTACAAATCTCTAGAAGGATGTCAGACACCAACGTTCTTATTATGCTACCCCAGATATATCATAAATGTATCTCTCTAAAATCTGGAACTGTCCACTGCTAAGATTGTTTTTTGGACGGCCATTTTAAGCAGAAAACGAGTAACAGGAAATCTGGATGGAAAAGTTGATATCTCAATCCAAAAAATCGTATTTGACACAACGATCATAATAAAAGGATTTCCGATCAGTTCAAGGGAGTAAAATTTCTGCTATATATTTGACGTGCTCTCTGCAACAACCTGGCGGACCCTTCTTTCATATTCTTCGCAATCATTGAGGTATAAGTGACCAGCCTCTTCATTAATACAATAATATGGATTTGGATCACAAAGTAACGACTGCACCCATATCATAAGAAGATATATTGATCAGCCAGGATATCTTGAACCTTCATTTCGCTCTTGTCGAAATACCACATTAATCAGCAAATATATAGATTAGGTACCACCCTTAATGAAGATCACCTGACAAACAAACGTGCAGTACCTGAATTGAGAGGAGAAGTCTAGCTACATCATAGCTTGGGCTCCACTTTTTTCCGAGAATGTCCAAGCAAATGCCACCATTACTGCTAACTGCACGGGGAACACCAAAGGTCATTTAGCGATGAGGAAAGTCCTGTTGAGAGCTAAGATCTCATATGCCCGGTAAGGATTAAAGAGCAATAGAGGGTGATTCCATTATTTCTAAACAGTCAAATACCATTTAATAAACATGGAAATCAATTTTTATTTACGCAACAGTAACTTAAATCATGAAAACCCATTAGATATACAGAACTTTAAGGTTACATAGACAGTGCTTACCATTCGGGTGAAATATATTGGATACAAATTTAACCGTTGGAGGGGAGTAAGGGTAATCCTTTTCGTATTGCAGTGTTAGCTTGAATTGGCCTACATTATTGCAACACAAAACTGATTATCTCCAGTCAATCCAAATCTCCAAATGGGATTGAATTGAAAACCTTAATTTGAGAAAATACTCACCACCCTCCCATGGACTATCCGGAGGCCTGCACACGAATAAGCCCACAGGTCACTCACTTGGACGAAATCTGAACAAAATGGGCGGATTCAGATGAATCCAATTTTTAGGAGCAGAAACATGTTTATTTAAAGGTCAAGAAGAGAGAGAAAATGGAAAAATCCCTAATTTATATACCCGGTAATAGTAGCATCCCAGAGCCTAAGATTGTCCTCCCTCGGGGCTGCGTTAACACCTTCAGGGGGATCTTCATTCATCCGCTTCTGCTCCTTTAGCAGTCTTTTCCTGCAAATACTCGACATTCCGCCCCCCTGGATACCACAACTGGCAGGGCCACGTTAGCGGAATTTCAAGAAGAGGCAGAGCAATTCGACGTCTCTTCGAGGCCTCTCGGTGATTACAATGACCGTGAATACTTGAATGATTACTTATAGAAATTTTTCTGCTGTCGGTTTAGCATCTCGAATTCAATGCTGAATGGGAAACGTATCAATCTTCATGTCCTTTCTTTAACGTTATTATTTTGATTTTATTTAAGTTAAATAATATATTTTTTTATAAATGAGGGAAAATTATGAATTCGACATTATATCCATGTAAGCATTAATAGTTGGATACAATCATTAATACTGGCAAAAGATTGGCAACCAACAAGTAACAAGCATCACCTTCACCCATTTATCCACTTCTTTATAAAGATTAGGTTATAGAGATTGCTATGTGTAGGCATATTCATTGTTAGTGATATGATGTTGATCTATATCACATAAAAAATAGTTATAGAGATTCCTATGTTAAGGATATTCATTGCTAGTGATATGATGTTGATGGGTATAACATACAAAAAAACCATTTTTCATGGTAGTTTAATTTAGTTGCAAGAAGAGTTGATTAAGGTAAGTTGAGTTTTATATACAATTAGTAAAATTATATTATTTTGATTTTATTTAAGTTAAATAATATATTCTTTTTATAAATGATGGAAAATTATGAATTCGACATTATATCCATGTAAGCATTAATAGTTGGATACAATCATTAATACTGGCAAAAGATTGACAACCAACAAGTAACAAGCATCACCTTCACCCAATTATCCACTTCTTTATAAAGATTAGGTTATAGAGGTTGCTATGTGTAGGCATATTTATTGTTAGTGATATGATGTTGATCCAGGTGGATATTGGTGGCCACCTGCCAAGTCCACCTGGACCCCCACCATTGTCTTTCTCAGCATTTTCAGTTTCCTTAATTGTAGCACAGTTTACTATTTTTAGCAGTTTTTCGGGTCCTGAACTTCCGGAGCTGTTTTGAGGCCCTAAACGACGTTTTTTTTGGGAATCTGGGGCAACATGGGTCCATGGACCCATGTTGCCTCCCAAAGTGGTAGTACTCGGATAGATCTTTCTAACGAGCTATTGTACGTGTCAAACGGAGATCATATGCCAAAGTTACGACCCCGGGAAGTTGATGTACCAATTTACCCCCAAACGGGGCCCACAGTTTGGCGTTTCATCTCCTAGGGTTAGGTTTTGGAATGTTAAGGGTTTTCCATTGTTTCTCAACAATAAATAGGCCTTCGAGCCTCATTGTAACACAGTTCAGAGGCATGTAGCCATCACATCTCTTCTCAGAGATAAGCTACCATCGCCCTAGCTAGTTTATTTCCATTTCTGTTTGTAAGCATATTTCAGTATTTTCCATTAATGAAATGAAGTATTATTTCCGCTGCATCTTTGTGTATATGGTTATCTCTGTAATTTGTTGCGTTCCTGTTTAAATCCGGATCAGTGGTATCAGAGCGGTCTGCTTTTTCTCTGTTTTTCTTTGCATGTCCCCAACAAGGTCGGGATATAAGGAGTTAGGGCTTGAACTGGTTGAACCTTTGCAAGACCAGCCTCGCAAATCCCGACGGCCTCCCATGGTGGACGAGAAGAAAGACGAGGGGGCAGGAGATCCCATCAAAATCTTGCTCGAAGAAGCGCTCGAGCGACAACGGAACGCGATGATGGACAGCTTTGCGCAGATCCTTCAGCGGCTACCCAGAAGCGGCGCATCGGCTTCCAGCAGCTCCTCTGGAAACGCCACACCCTTTAAGGTACAAGTTAATTTTGAAATCCCCATATTCGAGGGTCAGATAGACGCCGATGCCGTAGATAAATGGTTAAATCTGCTAGAGGGTTATTTTTCTGTTCATGAATTTTCGAGTCGGGAAAAGATTGTTTTTGCTCTTCTCAAAGCAGCCCCCCACGTCAAGGACTGGTGGGAAACCTACTGCGAGCAGAAGGATGAAAGTACTGGCTCACTATTTTCAGCCGCACCCACCTGGGATTCGTTCCGGGATGCCATCAAGGAGCAGTACTACCCTGTCGGAAGCTATGAGGATGAATACATAAAGTGGACCACGCTGCGGCAGGGAAGGGACCAAGACGTGCCGGAGTTCACCAATCTTTTCCATACCCTTCGCACAAAGTTGGGTATCAAGGATTCAGAGCAACATTTGATACTCAAATACCGTGGCTGCCTGCACAAGTACATCCAGGAAGAAATACAGTTCCTAAACATCCCCTCGCTCGGCGCAGCATACCGGTATGCCGTCAAGGTCGAGCAAAAGTTTAAACAAAAGAAGCGAGACTTTGGATCTGCGAATCCAAAGCAGGGGAAAGGTGCCCCTAAACCACAGAACAAAGGACAAAGCCAAGGCGGGACAGCCCAAGACAACCAGCCGAAGCTGCAAGCAAAGAGCAACGCCGCGAAGCCGAGAAAGGACACTGGAAAATGGTGCGAGTTCCATAAGAGCTCCACTCACAACACAAGTGAGTGTCGGGCCAAGCAGTCACTGGTGGCTGAGCTAAAGGTTTCAGAATCAGATGCATGTTCCGACTCTGAGTCAGAACCCGATAAGGGGTATGAAAAAGGGAAGCAGATCATTGATGCGGATCCCAGCGCCACTGTTGCTACCGCAAAGATCCAGAAAAATGAACCCGAAGATCCAGAGGAGGAGGAGCGTCTCTTCCACTCCCAGATGTGGGTAAAGGGCTCCCCGATACAGTTCATTGTTGATAGCGGGAGTCAAAAGAACCTCATTTCGGCAGAGGTCGTGAAGCGGTTGGGCTTACCGACCACAGCACATCCACAACCATACACCATTGGGTGGCTTCACCAAGGGCGAGATCTTCGCGTGAGCCAGCAGTGTCGCCTTCCATACAACATCAAGCCCTTCACGGATGAGGTATTGTGTGACATTGCTCCCCTTGAAGTTTGTGATGTATTACTAGGACAACCATACTTGTGGAAGCGACATGCTGTGTATGAATCAAGGCCCCGTGCTGTTATTATTACATTGGGAAATAAGTTGTTCAGGATACCAGAGGTAGCACCACCTGCCGCCATCTCTTTGATTACTGCAAAACAATGCAGTAAGATCATTTCCAAAACCAGGAAATTTGTTTTCCTGATGATACGCCCTCAAGGGAAGAAGAAGACAGTGGCCGCGGCCTCCAAACGGGGTCCCTCTGCACGGCAGCTACAGATGGACAAGATTGTGGAGGAGTACGAAGACATCTTCACCTCCCTGGCAGGGGTTCCTCTGCACTGTCAAGTCAAGCACTCCATCGATCTGACCCCAGGTGCGCCGCTACCCAATGGACCAATTTATCGGCGCTCCGTTTTGGAGAACAATGAAATCAAGAGGCAGATTCAGGAGCTCCTGCAGAAAGGTCACATCCGTCCGAGTTCTTCGCCCTGTGGGAGCCCGATAGTGTTGGTACAGAAGAAGGATGGGACGTGGAGACTCTGTATTGACTATCGGGCGCTGAACAAGATCACTGTCCGTAATAGGTACCCGATCCCGCGGATTGATGACCTCCTAGACCAACTAAAGGGGGCGAAATATTTCAGCAAGATCGATCTGAAGTCAGGATATCACCAGGTACCAATTGAACCCTCAGATGTGTGGAAGACTGCCTTCAAATCCAAGGAGGGCCTCTTCGAATGGTTGGTCATGCCTTTCGGATTGACGAATGCTCCTGCAACCTTTATGAGGCTAATGGATGACATCTTGCGGCCATTCACCAACTCCTTTGTAGTAGTATACTTGGATGACATTCTGATCTTCAGCCAGAGTTGGGAAGAGCACCTCCACCACATCCGACAGGTTCTCCAAACACTGCGGCAACACAAGCTATGTGCCAATTTGGAGAAATGCACTTTTGGCATGACCGAGGTTCAGTATCTGGGATACATCATTGATGAACAGGGGGTGCATGTCGATCCAGCCAAGGTCCAAGTCATTCGGGATTGGCCCTCTCCAACCACTCTAACAGAGCTCCGCAGCTTTCTAGGTCTTGCCAACTTCTACCGCAGGTTTGTGTTGGGATTTTCTCATATTTCTTGGCCCTTGAGTCAAGTCACCAAGGGCGGGGCGAAAGCAAAATTCTTTTGGTCTGAATCTCAACAGAAGGCATTCAGGGAGTTGAAGGATCGCCTCTGCACGGCACCAGTGCTCGCGTTACCAGATTTACAACAACCATTTGAGGTCGAGACAGATGCCTCTGACTATGCTATTGGGGCAGTCCTTACTCAACATGGACATCCAGTGGCATATCACAGTGAAACACTTTCAGACACAGTCCGAAAGTACCCCACTTATGATAAAGAGATGTATTCCATTGTACAGGCCTGCCGACAATGGAAGCATTACATTTTGGGGAAGGAAACGGTCATCCACACAGACCACCGACCTCTGCAGTTCATACAGACCCAAGGGAAATTGCAGAATGATCGCCATCAGAAGTGGTCTACATACCTGCAACAGTTTCACTTGAATATCAAGTATAAAAAGGGCAGCACCAATAATGTTGCAGATTGCCTCAGTCGACCACCGATCATGGCGCTAACCACCGTGCTCAACTCTTGCGGGCACGAGACTTCTGATTGGCCACTTCTCTACAAAAGCGACCCAGAATTCGGCCACACATACCAGACACTCTTGGAGGGTCGGCAGGTTGCAGATTTTCACCTCCAGGATGCCCTATTATGCCACCTCGGTCACCTTTGTGTTCCTTCAAGCGAGCGTGCCAAGATGATTTGGGAAGCACACTACAGTCGGGCTGCTGGGCATTTCGGGGTCGAGAAAACAGTGGCAGTACTGCAAAACTATTTCTATTGGCCGAATCTTCGACAGGATGTTGGGAAGTACATCCGATCATGTACTGCCTGTGCCATTGCCAAACCGACCATTAAGAAGCAAGGCCTCTATACCCCGTTGCCTACCCCTAGTCGACCTTGGGAATCCATCTCCATGGATTACATGTCAGGCCTTCCTTCCACTAAGCATGGAAATGACTGTGTTTTTGTGGTCGTCGACAGGTTCTCAAAGATGGCCATTATGATGGCCTGCAAGAAGAATATCACAGCAGAAGCCACTGCTAAACTCTTCTTTGAACGAGTGTGGGTGCACTTTGGGATCCCACAGTCTATCATCTCAGATCGGGACAGTCGGTTTCTCAGCACCTTTTGGTCCAGTCTCTGGTCAATGCTGGACACCAAACTCACGAAGTCCACAGCCTTCCATCCTCAAACTGATGGCCAGACAGAGGTTGTCAATAGGATGATTGTGCACATTCTGCGCATGTATAACTCAAAGCATCCACGCACATGGGACGAGAGCCTCCCCTACGTTCAGCACAGCTACAACCGAGCTCTTCACAGCTCCACTGGCCATAGCCCTTTTCAGGTGGGTTTGGGATTCCAGCCACTATGCCCCATTGATGTGGCCATGCCACTTGCAGCTACTCACATGAATTCAGCTCATGTCCAGTCCGAAACAGATAAGGCCACCAGCTTCATTGAGCGCATCCAACATATTCGCCAGCAGGTCCATGACATTCTTGAGAAATCAAATGCCAAGTACAAGCAGCGACATGATCAACATCGGGTGCCACACAAGTTTCAGGTGGGCGACAAAGTCTGGTTGCATTTGCAAAAGGAACGCCTTACTGGAGCCTATCGGAAATTGAGACCACTCCGATATGGTCCTTACACCATTACTAAGGCTATGGGAGACAATGCATTTGAGCTCAGCATTCCCCCATTCCTTGGCCTGCACCCAGTGTTCAATGTGGACCGCCTTCGGCCATACTTTCCACCATTGCTAGACACATCCGACATTGCAGAACAGCTCAAACCCACAGAATTAAATCCAGATTGCATGGAACAAGCTGCAACTGATCGGATCATGGACACACAGATCAAGAACACTCGCCAACAGAATATCCAACTGTATCGAGTTGTCAAAGCAGGCCAACTCCTTCAGTAGGGCAAGTGGCTCACCAGGGAACAAGTTCAGCAGAAGTTTCCTCATCTCATGGAGGAGCTCAACGCAATGGGGACCATTGCTTCCTAAGGGGGGAGGAATGATCCAGGTGGATATTGGTGGCCACCTGCCAAGTCCACCTGGACCCCCACCATTGTCTTTCTCAGCATTTTCAGTTTCCTTAATTGTAGCACAGTTTACTATTTTTAGCAGTTTTTCGGGTCCTGAACTTCCGGAGCTGTTTTGAGGCCCTAAACGACGTTTTTTTGGGAATCTGGGGCAACATGGGTCCGTGGACCATGTTGCCTCCCAAAGTGGTAGTACTCGGATAGATCTTTCTAACGAGCTATTGTATGTGTCAAACGGAGATCATATGCCAAAGTTACGACCCCGGGAAGTTGATGTACCAATTTACCCCCAAACGGGGCCCACAGTTTGGCGTTTCATCTCCTAGGGTTAGGTTTTGGAATGTTAAGGGTTTTCCATTGTTTCTCAACAATAAATAGGCCTTCGAGCCTCATTGTAACACAGTTCAGAGGCATGTAGCCATCACATCTCTTCTCAGAGATAAGCCACCATCGCCCTAGCTAGTTTATTTCCATTTCTGTTTGTAAGCATATTTCAGTATTTTCCATTAATGAAATGAAGTATTATTTCCGCTGCATCTTTGTGTATATGGTTATCTCTGTAATTTGTTGCGTTCCTGTTTAAATCCGGATCAGATGTTGATCTATATAACATAAAAAATAGTTATAGAGATTCCTATGTTAAGCATATTCATTGCTAGTGATATGATGTTGATGGGTATAACATACAAAATACCATTTTTCATGGTAGTTTAATTTAGTTGCAAGAAGAGTTGATTAAGGTAAGTTGAGTTTTATATATAATTAGTACAATTATATTAATAAATATGGTTGATGTATTTTTTTTTAAATCAAATTATTTAAATATGTAATGAAACATATTTTATAAATAAATAAAGTTATATTATTTTTTAACTATTTATAAAATAAATACATTTAAAATTAAATCAAATTTTAGTTTATTGATTGTGGTTGAAAACTGTATTATATCAACTTTGTTTTGGTATTATTTTATTAGTAAACAAAATTACAACTTTATTGTAAAATGGAAGTTATTAAATTAAATTAAGGCACTGTAGTTATTATTTTATTTTCACTCTATCTTATTCTGTTGATTCATTTGGATAGGTGTACCATTAATTTCTTGTTATTGATAAATTAGAATTCTTATCTTGGATGAAAATTGAAAATTCATTTCTTAGCACATATAATGTAGTGAATTTCACAAATATATGAAGTTGGATTGATATTTTGATACTAAGTAATTTAACCACCAATTAAATTACCCAACACAAGAGAGTGATATGTGTGGATTCTTATTTTGTATCAAAATTGAAAATTCATTTCTTAGCACATATAATGTAGTGAATTTCAGAAGTATATAAAGTTGGATTGATATTTTGATGCTAAGTAATTTAATCACCAATTAGATTACCCAACACAAGGGAGTGATATGTGTGGCTAGTGGGCTACTGTAGTCTGAAAACCTCTTTGTTCCCTCTCTTGTTCTATATGCTTAGATGCTACCCTACTCCTCTATGGAAAAAATTCCACTCAAATAGAATGGAATCCATATTCCTTTTATTGGCTCCATTAAAACACAAGTCAATAGGCTACTACTCATTAAGATTAACTCCTTAAAATCTAAATTAGAGTTACAATATTAACTCTTCTAGACAATTCTCTGCCATGATCATGTTGCTAGACCATTTCCCATCAATAATTGGGGCTAGTGGGCACACTTTCAATTCATGGTCGTCAAAACTAGAAGGTCAAATTTTTATTGGAATAAGTTTTCGATGAAGACTCGTTGAGGTGTTTCATGCATTAATTTAAAGGTATATGTTTGTATAGTAGCACTAGGAGTTACAACAATGGAAAGGAAAAGTTCTACCCCAGGAAAACACCATTTGCCGCTTCAAACTTCTTAATGAAGGTTTCAAACCCAAATTCACCAAACTCATAGCCATTAGTAAAAATGGTCCTATAAGTTGATTATAGCAATGTTTCTTCTTTGAAAGCGTCAATATTGATGAAAAATAATTTGGTCGTCTAATTTGGTTCATACGTCACAACGTTTAGAGGGTTTTGTTTCTCAAAACATTCTATTAAATTTTGTGAGGAAATTTCTCATTCACCTTCTCCTCGGTGTACCATTTACCATTCTTTGTAGTATGCTTTTTGAACCAATTTTCTCAAAGGTCATGTTTCCCTTGTTTTCTATATCTAGAACTATTTTGTAAAACTATATGCTCTCTCAACCCTACTTGAGCATATCATGCCAAGTCTTCTACACAAGAGAGTATTTATTCATCTTCCTAATACTCCATGGAAGGCTTATATTGTTTCATATTCTCTACATTCACCACTAATTGAATACACATGTAAGGTAGTAGACTATGTTTATGGTCATTTTATCCAACCTTCTATTGTATCTCAAGGGGAGCATATCCTAAAGCCTTGATTTTATTTGTTCAACACTAACCATATTGTATCTCCCACTTTAAATGGATTCACTATTATGTTCTAATCATACATGGGTTTGTAGTTTTCCCATGGCTTATGTAGTGCTTTATGTACATATAGATGGATTTCACTTATCATTTCAATAAATTTTCTTTAAATCGTACCCAATAAGGTCCTCGTTGACTCGTCATTTATTCACATATGTAATATCCAAAGGTGTTATGGAAAATATCCCAAAAAAAATCAAATGAGAACTTACTAGCAAAAATGTGGGCTACTTTGTTACGAATCTTTTGAAAATATACCAAAATTTAATTCTAGATATTCAAATATTTATTGATGTAAACCATCAAGAGTTGTACCAAAGTCTTATTGGCTACTTCTGTTTAACTAGATGGAATGATGTAGACATATTTAAATTGATGTCCATGTTCCCCCAAAATGTAGTCTAAAATGCATTGAGAAATATTGTGTGGCTATCTAAAACGATTTTCCATTGTATGGAAAAGTGGACATAGATATGCTAAATGAAAAATTCCTTTACTTCTTTCATATTGATAAAATTTTTATAAGGCTTTAGAAAACACATTTTACTCAACCTATGAAATACCAAAAATAAGTAGTCATCTCCCTTTGAGATTGATGGTAAACATCCAACAAATTCCATTCAAATTCCATCCCAAGAATGAGTCATTATAGGAAATTAATGACATTAAATTTCTTTCTTATTACTAAGCTTGGTGGTACAAAAGAAATGCATCCTCTTATGAATCTAGTTACCCTTTCTTCCATATTAGGCAAATACACATACCTCTATAGTTCTGTCACTATCTTCCCTACACCAAAATGCATTTCAACCTTGGCGGTATGAGCCTCTATAATTACCTCTAGCCACTCACATCTCAGAAAACATAGCTTACCTAACATATAAAGTAACACATTATAGATATTTTATTCAATGGTGTCCTATAACTGTCCTACACATGGATTTGGCTTTGCAATTACTAGAGCACCTCCATAAATTTATCAACCTTTGTGTATGCATCTCTATATCTATCATGGGTGAAAGGATATATGTCCAATTTGTTTATCTTAATCTCTTCGTACTTGGACACTAAATGAATTTATTGAAGAGAAACCATTAGCTTGTAATTATTACTTTGATCTAGTTTATTTTGTGCCTATAGATACTATAGTGGCTAGTGATTAGTGTGGATTACTATATGCTTTCCCTCTATGTAGTGTTTCCACTTATTCAAAGCTTACACAATTGCATAGATATCCTTGTTGGAGGTATATTATTTGGGGAATTCCCATGAAATACCTCAAAATGGTAGCAAATAGTCCTTCTACCCTTGATCAAAACCACTACAATGGCACACCACTTGCATCTATCTCCAATTTGAAGGGTTGTTGCAAGTTAGGTAATGCTAGAACATGTGCTTGGCTAATATTCTTCTTTAACTTTGAAAAGGCCCTCTATTCACCCTTTCCCCATTGGAAACTCTTTCCATTCACTATTATACCATGTAATGTTGTTGTTGATGATGAAAACAAGGATATGGATTTTCTGAATTATTTTTCTATCTGAGCAAAACTCTTACCATGATCTCCACCTTAGCATGATCTGTCTTCAATTATCTAGCACCTATCACATATCCAAAATAAAATAAACATTGTTGTGATAACTCATGCTTCATGGGATTTTTTGGTATTTGGTGTTTATTTAATGTCTCTAGCACCTACATCAAATGTGACATGTGCTCCTTATTAGTAGAATTGTATACCAATATATCATGAGAATAAATAATAACAAATGAGCCTATTAAATGATGCAATATAAAATTCACATCATGAATGTAGCTATTACATTACTTAGTCTAAAGTACATAACTAATCATTTGTACAAGTCTTGAATAGTTTTGAAGGAAGTCCTTTAATTATATTGATTTTTTACTAAAACTTAATGATATGTGAACTTTAAGCCCATTTTGGTAAAGCATTAGTCTTTCTACAACTTTAAGAGATTTGGCTTGCTGCAACTCATCATGGTAGCTACATATTGTTGACTAAAGAGAGGTTGTTATGATTCTTTTAATCAACTCCTCAACTCTCATAGGGTGAGTGAGATAAT
Source organism: Pinus tabuliformis (assembly GCA_031772625.1). NCBI lineage: Eukaryota > Viridiplantae > Streptophyta > Pinopsida > Pinales > Pinaceae > Pinus > Pinus tabuliformis. Next base: position 275,344,499 of record CM062804.1, on the reverse strand, counting down.
GGGATAGGTTGCCCATCAAGCTTATTTATATAAAAGATAAAGAATAAAACTGATATTAATATATATAAAAATATAGCTGAAATATCATTAAAAAATATAGAAATAAAGGTTGTACACAAAAATATCAGCAAACAAAATGAAAAATCAAACCTCAAATAGAAACAAACGCATGAGTATTTTAGAGCCTTACAATCCCAAAAACTATAGAGCCTCAAGTGCACTTAATTTTATAAAATTTAAGAGAATAAAAATAGATAAAATTAAAGAATTTTATAATAAATATACATAATAAAATACAAAGAAAAGAGACAATTTGTTAAATAAATGTTTGTGAGCATAATATAATACACTCAAGAACCCTCTAAATAATATTTTTCCCAAATAGATTCAAAGTATCTTTAATGCAAAAGAGATCAAATAGAGACACACTAGAAAGGGATAAATTATGAGGCATCCTTCAAACACATTTGAGTGATTTGATAAAATTATAGACATCATGCTTTTTTTGCAAGATTAATAGTTATTATCACTGATTAAATTTAGACTAGACCTTATAGTAGCAAATAAATAACAATAATTTCAAGTTACCTAAAAGGATTTGTTCAAATTTTTAGTGGAGTTCCCTTCGAAAATAATTTGGTGCTTCCTTTAGTTCAATTTCTTGCAACTAAGAAAAAAATGGAATGAGAAGGAAGGCATGAATATTAGAAATTATTTAATGCTTACCTCTCCTTGTAGTTTTCTTTCTCTTTTCCTCCATAGGCCACACAGTTCTTTATGCCTCTAATGGAATGAGAAGGAAGGCATGAATATTAGAAATTATTTAATGCTTACCTCTCCTTGTAGTTTTCTTTCTCTTTTCCTCCATAGGCCACACAATTCTTTATGCCTCTACAAAGTAGTTTGAGAAGTTGAACCAATTTTGAAGCTTGTTATGGTTTAATTTCTAATCAACTTTTGATGAGAATGTGAGGATTGGGTTTGTAAGAGGAAGGGTAATTTAAATTAGCTTTTTAATTATTATGTTTTAATTTCCTAACAGGTGGTACCCTCCTAATCAATAAATTTTGAACGTTCCAATCATACATAAATATTTTTATCATAAATAATTAATATGAAAAAAAAATGTTTCATGCACATTCAAATATCTAAAGCTTACATGTGATATAATCAATGTGGAAATATAATTCCCTATCTTCTTTTACCTTTGAAACATATTAATCGTCCTTATATATCCAATTATAAGGAAAACTAAAAATAAAGTAATAACAACAACCATGTAGATGAATCCTCAAAATATATGCCACATATCATCAAAACTGAAGGAATGGAGTGTTATTAAAAATAATACATGTCATACCAAAAATATATAAGTGAGGGGCTATAGGAGAAAATATTTACAAGTTGGAAACTTAAACATAACCATAAATATCATGCCACTCATATTAAAACATAAGTATTATCAATAATAAACTTTTCTAATTCCATGGTCCCTTACCCTGTTGCCTCTACCAAAGGTGAACAACAGGCTCATGTTCTGTAAAAGGGTGAGAATACTTTGTAAGTTATGAAATATCTTCAAAACACTTTTAGTAACATATGAGTGAAGAAGAAAAAAACAAGGAAGACATTTTTTTTTGTAGGTAAAGGAATATAAATATATGTGCACATTATCAAAATGGTACCTTCAAGGTTAGGACAATAGCTGAAGTCATATAGTTATAGTGGTACTCGTCAAAGACAGTGTGACGTTTCAACTCACTCAAAGAAAAATGATAATTCATTTTTTATGTGGAATGGAGGAGACATAATAGTGTAGCTTTGAGGGGAATAGTCCAAGAACTGAGCAAAAAATTATAGGATCGTGGGCCGTGAATCAAGTGGTACTCGTCAAAAAGAAAAATGATAATTCATTTTTTATGTGGAATGGAGGAGACATACTAGTGTAGCTTTGAAGGGAATAGTCCAAGAACTGAGCAAAAAATTTATTGGATCGTGGGCCGTGAATCAAAATAATAGTTGCAAGAGTGCTCAATTAATCCAAGATGCTGTAAAGAAGATATAACATGGAAATTAACAACTTTTTCCCTAAACAATAAATTCACGCCATCAAATATATGGCAAAATAGAATGTACACTATGGTCTAAAAGCACAAGTTTTATTAACAATCTTTAGAGAAGAGGATACATATTTTATGGTTGAATTGTCGTGGCCATTACCATAAGAGAGAAGCAACAATTTTATATAATATAGAACTTAAATTTGACATATATGGTCATGTAAGTCCATATCTACTAATTGTTGAGAATAGGATTCGATCCATTCTTGTTAAAAATACTAGTATTTTGGGTTTAGAATAGACACGTCCCAAGATTAAAGAAGACTAAAAATGATTAGTTAAGCCCCATTTTTGTGCATAGAGTGATCCAAATTGGATCATTCTATTATTTTTCGTCTATATCATGCATTTGGAGTGGAAAAAGTGTAGGAATAAGTTTACTGGACCATTTTTACTCGTGGTACCCAATTTGGCAAAACGGGGTTTAAGAGAATTTTGAGGCATCAAATGATGTGTTTTTGTAGTAAAACCTTTCCAATTTGGCACAAAACCTCTTCGTTATATTCTACACATGAATACCTTTCCAAAGACGTAAGAAACATGTTAATGAAAGTCTGTATGCAAAAGTTATGTCACTCATAAGTTGACCTTCCTCTTTTCACACATGTAGTTCGGGAGGATGCCTTGTGATTCCCCATTATTTATGGAAAAGGGGAGAGCCACATATTTGTGATGTAAAATAGTCTAGAAGATTCTATATTGTAACTCTATTTAAGAGTTTATGTGGTCAAAATTAACCACTAATAAGTTGTTAGAGTGTGTTATAACCCAGCCTCTAGAAGGAAGAGGCATTCCATTCATTCGAGAGAATTTTCTTACTTAGCTTAGCAAAGATAGATAGGAGAGATAGGAGGTAGAGCACATCGAGAGGATTTGTGAACTGTAGTAGCCAATGATCCACATGCATTACTTCTTTATACCTGTAGCCATATTTGCAGACAGAGAAAGAGAGCGAAGTGACCTAACCTTCCAACTTGGTTTTCTCCTTAAAGGGTTTCCCACAAAGCATATCTTCTATCTTGTGTGTGTGTGTCCTTATTTTTTCATTCTCTACTTTTCTGCATAATTTACAACTATAATATATCTCTCATGATATCATTATTGTGAGGAAATAGTGGCAATTTTAAAGCTATGATCCTACTCACACAAGAAGAATTTATGGGCCTAACCTCTTGACATGTATGCTCCTAGAGGTTGGGTTTTATTAATGCAAGCAAGGATGGCTTGAGAGCCAAAGTAACTTTGTTCATTTTTGGTTGCCCCACCCTAGAAAAAAATGTATCTAATTACTATTTGAATTTTTTTGGTGCAATTCATATCTAAGTGTGAAGAGCTTAGCCCCTCTTCCCTAACCTTCCTTCACTTCACGGGGGGCTTCAGCTATATAATTGCATGGACTCTTTTCAAGAATGATATGTTGCTTTAACCATCATTTTGGTCTAATGAGGTATTGTTATGTAAGGGACCATATATTCTCACTAGTTCATGAAGAAGTTTTTGGTTTTCTCCAAAATATCTTTAAGAAGATCCATCTTCTTCTGCACCAAAAAAATAAAACATGAATTCCTCGAATTTACAAAACCCTAATCCCAAAATAAATTAAATCCCCCTTCTTCCTTTCTCTTTTTTATTATTTATTTATTTATTTTAATTTAAAAACAATATCAAACTCCTAAAAAATTCTCACATCTCCTTGAAGAAAACCCAAACTCACCCTTTTCCTTCTTATTTTATCTTTTTGACAACTACATTTTCAATAAGCCCAAAACTTACCCCTCTCTTCTATATATATATATATTAAATAAGATTTTTTTATTTACAACCAAAACTCCCTTTATATATTTTTATGCTTCAAACAATATTAAATATCAACTATGAACCCTCCCTTTTAGGAAACATTTGAAGAGCCCATCGAACCTGAACTGCCATGCCCCTACACTGGTGTTAATCTTCCACACACTATAGCAAGGTGCGGCACCATCGACCATTTTCTTTTCACCAATACTTATGACCGTGGACTACACCTAACATTTGTACCTAGTTTATTTTTCATTACCAAGTATTATCTTTATCCTTTATACATGATGAAAACCATAAACATTCATCAAAACAACATTAACACATGTAAATGCACAACAGTATAATGGGAGGGTCAACACCTTGCAATATCAGCCTGCCCGTATATCAATATATATAATCTTAAATTTTTACAACATAAGTTAAATCTTGGAGGAAACCCCAAATTTACACTTAGCCAAATTTTCAACTTTGGCAAACTCGGTTTCCCAACTCGTCGACCTGCCTGAATGGTCACTACATGTTCTGCCCAAATCTTCGTTCACCCCTGAACGCGTTCAACACTTCGTGTCATTTTCCCAACTTGGGCACCCACCCATGTCACCATGCACGCCTACCCGGCACGTCTGCACATCGGTCTCCTTCGTTCACAACTCATCACACTTCTTCGCTCGACTCACTCTTTGTTTTTTCAGTAAACACCCTCACCATGTTACCCTGTCCCACATTATCATTTAGCCCAACAATGCCTTTTTTCGGTGAGCCCACACACTCGTGTCACCTCTCACCTGAACTCCCATTCACAATCTCGACCTCCCTTCATTTGGTGGGCCACACGTAGTACCACCTACAAAACTCTCATTCATGACTTCTGGTTCAACCACCCTCTGTTCGGCTCACCGTGTCACCTGCCCAACTCGGGCGCCCACCCTCCATGTCCGTGTCACCCAACCTGGGCATGCTCTGAATGATCGTGTCACTGACACCCTACTCGGGTGCGCTCTACACGTGTAGGTCGCCGACGCCCTACTCTGGTGTGCCCTACACGATCGTGTCATTGACGCCCTATTCGGGTGCACCCTGCACGACGGTCACCTACGTCCAACCTGCAACAATGCGCCTTACTCCTTGGCTCGCCCGACGTGTGGGCACATCTGCACCCTACTCCTTAGCCGCAACACGCCTCTAACTCGGACTCCTCACCAAGACTTTTCCGAATAAATGATTGATCGAATTGATGCTCCTCACCAACTCGTTGCCACTTACTTATACACATTCGCCCCTTTGTTTGAACACCCAGTCAACCTGCCCAACATCGCACATGTTCATCGACCTCACCACTTAACCACACGTCGACCCGCCTGGGACCGCCCACCCATGTGGTGGTTCGCCCGTCGGCTTGCCTGCTCATCGGGTGCCTGTGACCACCCACATGACATATAAACATATCAATGCCAAAACACATCACACAATTCATTTCTCCAACTTCGGATGACTCCACCGTGGCCGCAGCTCGCCCGTTCGCACTGTAGGTCGCCTTGCAGCTCGTGGCCCTCATATTCTCCCCCACTTGAAATCATTGTCGTCCTTGACAATATCCCATCTCGACAACTATCTGTCACCAAGATATCTATACAAAGGCCTATACTTCATCAGTATGTCATACATCGGAAAATCATCTCAATCCATGATCATCAACCACATCTGTCACAGTGACCACATGTTACTCCCATCGTGGAACGTTGGCCCGTCCATCTCAAGCTACATGCATACTGCAACATCTCGTGTCGACCTCATCATGTATCATCATCATGTGAACCGTTGCCATTGCACTTCAACACAATGCTAACACATCTCTGTACACTACTAGTCCCCATGTCCTGATCTAGTTGGGTAGCTAATCCAATCGTTGCGCTCAATCCATGAGAATGCACAGCCTCATGCCATCACCAGTCGTTTCTCAGAACATCCCATCACATCATCAACTCGATCAAGAATCCATCTCCATACAAGTGTAAGCCATGCTCAGGTCCATGAAGTAGCCCTCATCTCGTTTGCAACATGCTATCCATGTGCTACCCATGATCGTAGATCAATCATCTCCCATGTGTCAAAAGTGGTTAAGTGTCGGCTCAACCCATGCCCAAGTGTTTCCACCAAGGCATCATCATCACTGCAACTCCATCACTCCAGAGTGTCTCATATAGATCCTTCACATCAAGTCACTCTTTCAATCACACCCATATGTACTCAAAAGTATGCACCCCATTTTGCATCAAAGTCCCTGACCTCAGCTCCTCAATGCATAAGATCCTCCAAGTCCACCATATATGAAGTCCCTGAAAGTCACAACCTCATGTCATCATGACGTCCATGAGTCATCTCCAACCAACATCCAGAAACCATACAAGTCTCAGCCCAAAGGTCTCTGCAAGATGCCTCAGCTCTCCATGTAGTAGGAATGCTCCATAGTCTACTCACAACTTCATCCAAGTCCATAGCCTTGTTGTACAAGAGTGCACAACCTATCCATTGGCTCATAAGTAAAACATCTCCATGTCACACCAGCATATCCACCTGCACAACATCCCTTCCCTGGCACTCCTCATTGGATGCCGATAAGTCAAACCTCTACAAGTGCTCCTGCACAATGTCCCTACATAAGATTGCCATGCTCCATGTTTCCAACCTGATTTCCATGACTAAGTTGCCTATGTTGTCCAACCAAGTAGACCCATCACAATAATCAGTCATCATCCAAGTCTGCAAATATGGTCTAGTGAACTCGATCACCCAACCATATCATCATCACGTATGAGTCTCTTCCATCATAGCTCCCCCACTAAGAGTTCCACTAAGACTTTGTCTTGGTCTCGGCCATGAGAAGTCCACCCAAGTATCACCATACTCATGTGTGTGCCCTCCTCCAATCTGTCCATGAGTCATGCCAGGCACTTAGCCAATTCTCCATGTGGCTAAAGCATGACCCATTCCCCCGCAATGATCATCATGTTCCTCCCTGGTCTGATCCGGATTTAAACAGGAACGCAACAAATTACAGAGATAACCATATACACAAAGATGCAGCGGAAATAATACTTCATTTCATTAATGGAAAATACTGAAATATGCTTACAACCAGAAATGGAAATAAACCAGCTAGGGCGATGGTAGCTTATCTCTGAGAAGAGATGTGATGGCTACATGCCTCTGAACTGTGTTACAATGAGACTCGAAGGCCTATTTATTGTTGAGAAACAATGGAAAACCCTTAACATTCCAAAACCTAACCCTAGGAGATGAAACGCCAAAACTGTGGGCCCTGTTTGGGGTAAATTGGTACATCAACTTCCCGGGGTCGTAACTTTGGCATATGATCTCCGTTTGACGCATACAATAGCTCGTTAGAAAGATCTATCTGAGCACTACCATTGTTGGAATGGGCAACATCGGTCCATTCCATGGACCCATGTTGCCCTCGGATTCCCCAAAAAACGTCGTTTAGGGCCTCAAAACGGCTCCGGAAGTTCAGGACCCGAAAAACTGCTAAAAATAGTAAGTTGTGCTACAATTAAGGAAACTGAAAATGCTGAGAAGGACAATGGTGGGGGTCCAGGTGGACTTGGCAGGTGGCCACCAATATCCACCTGGATCATTCCTCCCCCCTTAGGAAGCAATGGTCCCCATTGCATTGAGCTCCTCCATGAGATGAGGAAACTTTTGCTGAACTTGTTCCCTGGTGAGCCACTTGCCCTACTGAAGGAGTTGGCCTGCTTTGACAACTCGATACAGTTGGATATTCTGTTGCCCAGTGTTCTTGATCTGTGTGTCCATGATCCGATTAGTTGCATCTTGTTCCATGCAATCTGGATTTAATTCTGTGGGTTTGAGCTGTTTTGCAATGTCGGATGTGTCTAGCAATGGTGGAAAGTATGGCCGAAGGCGGTCCACATTGAACACTGGGTGCAGGCCAAGGAATGGGGGAATGCTGAGCTCAAATGCATTGTCTCCCATAGCCTTAGTAATGGTGTAAGGACCATATCGGAGTGGTCTCAATTTCCGATAGGCTCCAGTAAGGCGTTCCTTTTGCAAATGCAACCAGACTTTGTCGCCCACCTGAAACTTGTGTGGCACCCGATGTTGATCATGTCTCTGCTTGTACTTGGCATTTGATTTCTCAAGAACGTCATGGACCTGCTGGCGAATATGTTGGATGCGCTCAATGAAGTTGGTGGCCGTATCTGTTTCGGATTGGACATGAGCTGAATTCATGTGAGTAGCTGCAAGTGGCATGGACACATCAATGGGGCATAGTGGCTGGAATCCCAAACCCACCTGAAAAGGGCTATGGCTAGTGGAGCTGTGAAGAGCTCGGTTGTAGCTGTGCTGAACATAGGGGAGGCTCTCGTCCCATGTGCGTGGATGCTTTGAGTTATACATGCGTAGAATGTGCACGATCATCCTATTGACAACCTCTGTCTGGCCATCAGTTTGAGGATGGAACGCTGTGGACTTCGTGAGTTTGGTGTCTAGCATTGACCAGAGACTGGACCAAAATGTGATGAGAAACCGACTGTCCCGATCTGAGATGATAGACTGTGGGATCCCAAAGTGCACCCACACTCGTTCAAAGAAGAGTTTAGCAGTGGCTTCTGCTGTGATATTCTTCTTGCAGGCCACCATAATGGCCATCTTCGAGAACCTGTCGACGACCACAAAAACACAGTCATTTCCATGCTTAGTGGAAGGGAGGCCTGACATGTAATCCATGGAGATGGATTCCCAAGGTCGACTAGGGGTAGGCAACGGGGTATAGAGGCCGTGCTTCTTAATGGTCGGTTTGGCAATGGCACAGGCAGTACATGATCTGATGTACTTCCCAACATCCTGTCGAAGATTCGGCCAATAGAAATAATTTTGCAGTACTGCCACTGTTAAACTCTTCTTTGAACGAGTGTGGGTGCACTTTGGGATCCCACAGTCTATCATCTCAGATCGGGACAGTCGGTTTCTCAGCACATTTTGGTCCAGTCTCTGGTCAATGCTGGACACCAAACTCACGAAGTCCACAGCCTTCCATCCTCAAACTGATGGCCAGACAGAGGTTGTCAATAGGATGATCGTGCACATTCTGCGCATGTATAACTCAAAGCATCCACGCACATGGGACGAGAGCCTCCCCTATGTTCAGCACAGCTACAACCGAGCTCTTCACAGCTCCACTGGCCATAGCCCTTTTCAGGTGGGTTTGGGATTCTAGCCACTATGCCCCATTGATGTGGCCATGCCACTTGCAGCTACTCACATGAATTCAGCTCATGTCTAGTCCGAAACAGATAAGGCCACCAGCCTCATTGAGCGCATCCAACATATTCGCCAGCAGGTCCATGACATTCTTGAGAAATCAAATGCCAAGTACAAGCAGCGACATGATCAACATCGGGTGCCACACAAGTTTCAGGTGGGCGACAAAGTCTGGTTGCATTTGCAAAAGGAACACCTTACTGGAGCCTATCGGAAATTGAGACCACTCCGATATGGTCCTTACACCATTACTAAGGCTATGGGAGACAATGCATTTGAGCTCGGCATTCCCCCATTCCTTGGCCTGCACCCAGTGTTCAATGTGGACCGCCTTCGGCCATACTTTCCACCATTGCTAGACACATCCGACATTGCAGAACAGCTCAAACCCACAGAATTAAATCCAGATTGCATGGAACAAGCTGCAACTGATCGGATCATGGACACACAGATCAAGAACACCGGCCAACAGAATATCCAACTATATCGAGTTGTCAAAGCAGGCCGACTCCTTCAGCAGGGCAAGTGGCTCACCAGGGAACAAGTTCAGCAAAAGTTTCCTCATCTCATGGAGGAGCTCAACGCAATGGGGACCATTGCTTCCTAAGGGGGGAGGAATGATCTAGGTGGATATTGGTGGCCACCTGCCAAGTCCACCTGGACCCCCACCATTGTCCTTCTCAGCATTTTCAGTTTCCTTAATTGTAGCACAACTTACTATTTTTAGCAGTTTTTCGGGTCGTGAACTTCCGGAGCTGTTTTGAGGCCCTAAACGACATTTTTTTGGGAATTCGGGGGCAACATGGGTCCATGGAATGGACTGATGTTGCCCGTTCCAACAATGGTAGTGCTCGGATAGATCTTTCTAACGAGCTATTGTATGCGTCAAACGAAGATCATATGCCAAAGTTACGACCCCGGGAAGTTGATGTACCAATTTATCCCAAACGGGGCCCACAGTTTTGGCTATTTCATCTCCTAGGGTTAGGTTTTGGAATGTTAAGGGTTTTCCATTGTTTCTCAACAATAAATAGGCCTTCGAGTCTCATTGTAACACAGTTCAGAGGCATGTAGCCATCACATCTCTTCTCAGAGATAAGCTACCATCGCCCTAGCTGGTTTATTTCCATTTCTAGTTGTAAGCATATTTCAGTATTTTCCATTAATGAAATGAAGTATTATTTCCGCTGCATCTTTGTGTATATGGTTATCCAAAACTGTGGGCCCCGTTTGGGGTAAATTGGTACATCAACTTGCCGGGGTCATAACTTTGGCATATGATCTCCGTTTGACACATACAATAGCTCCTTAGAAAGATCTATCCGAGCACTACCATTGTTGGAACGGGCAACATCGGTGGACCCATGTTGCCCCCGGATTCCCCAAAAAACGTCGTTTAGGGCCTCAAAACGGCTCCGGAAATTCAGGACCCGAAACACTGCTAAAAATAGTAAGTTGTGCTACAATTAAGGAAACTGAAAATGCTGAGAAGGACAATGGTGGGGGTCCAGGTGGACTTGGTAGGTGGCCACCAATATCCACCTGGATCATTGTCACAGGCCCTTGTACCTTCTACCATAAGGTCACAAACAACCCGAAAAATTCCAGCAACAGACAATGGTCCTTGCTTCTCTATACAAGGTCTCATCGTAAACATCCATGGTAAGATCCTCCCTTGCATCAGCAAACTGACTTTGCACTTCCCTGCATACAGTTCATCTACCAAATGCTCAACTGAAACACAATTATCAATAGTACTTACTTCATCATCATGAGGCTCCTCCATGTGAGTATGCTCATCCGTCCATGTCTGCAAACTGCACGATCCTTTCCCAACTTGATCAATCTCAAGTTCATCCCCCATCATTATCATATCTACAACATCCTCGTACTGGTCCTTGAGTTCTTCAAGTTCTTTTTTGATCTTCAAACAACCTTCCCGAATCAACATGTTCTCAACCTTCATCGAAGCCCATTCAGAACTCCATCTACTCATCTGTTCCAATACCTTGTACCTAAAATATTCACCTACATCATGGCTAGATTTACCTGCCATAGGTCCTTCTACCACCTTTTCCATCTACCTTCCTACAAACCTGAATCACGGTTCAGATTTCGGCCATGTGCGAGGTCGTCTCGCAAAATAGAAGCCTAAGAAATTGTATTAAAACAATTATTTTAGTAGTCTTTCGCTCATCCCATTACTCACATTCTTTTACCTTCACAAAAATTTACAAGAATACATATGAGGTAGGCCTTCCTTGTGTATCATATAGACCTTATACTAAGGATGTCTAAGCCTTCAAGTTGGTTTGAACTTGACACTACCAATTTTACTCAATTTACTATATATAATCAAAATATCATAACATCGGCATAATAAAATCCATATATCTATAGACACCATGCATTAAAAACTAGTGTTCAGGGCTAATTGTCAGATGGGGATCCCATTGGTTTAGTGCGCTCAGGGTCACTTTCTCGGTGAGAGGCCTATGTTCTTGTACCTCTCACATTGACTCACCATACCGTTGCAGGATTTTGCACTCCATTTCTTGAGGTTATGTCCAGGTGGTGAACATAATGCATAAAAACATCAAATTTCTAACCATGGTGATCATTCATTCATTCTAGAGCAGCTCAATGTCTACAAGAGTTGGCAAGAGAGTTTTTAGGTGGTCCAAATTCTTCTAGGTGTTCTTCAATTGTTTCAACTAGTGTTTGTATTTTCCTAGGCCAGTGCCATTCTCCACAATCAACTTAACCATTAACATCTTCATTGGCCACATAATACGAGTCATCTTGTGGAAAGGAGTTTCCTGGGTACTCGTGACCCCTTGATGAATTACCTAGTCCACCTCTTCATCCACTCTACCATCATATTTATTGGCTCTCTTCTCCCTGACTTCTTATTCCAATGATTCCATAATTTCTTTCCCCTTCTACAGAACTAATTTAGCATAAGATTGTGGAGCTTCCTCAATAGTTATCTCCATCCTAGTTAGTTTTTGGGAGGTGTCCATTTGTGGGGCCCCTTGAGGTCCATGATGAAAATAGGTGTGCATGAAAATTTCCATAACTTTGTAATCAGAAAACCTATGGAGAAGAAACAAGGTTGTTCAAAGGTTGTTTTCTATTCAAACTATTTACAGCCACTTTTCTCTTTATAGAAACATTGAGCTAATCAAGAGATAAATAGTTATTGTTGCCCAAACTTGTATTTTCCATGACTCTGGAACCTTCTTAATTCCCACATTATCACCCATTTAGAGTATGATAGATCATACAAACACATATGTGCCACCATTGAAATTCTATATTCCCTCTCCTCTAATATATCTTCATCATCTCCATATTTAACAGTGACAATAACTGCTTTTGCCATCACTTATGTTAGAATGTAATGAGGCCTTTGGTTGAGATTATGCTAGAAGGATACATTGTATAGGAGCTATTAAATACACATGTCACTACCTTTTGGGCTATATGCAACCATGTGCCCCCTGCTTTGTTTCTTTCAATGAAACCTAGCTTCATCGCCCTTCCATTAGATTGGTTTCACATAGACATGGATTCTAAACTTCTCATAATTATTGTCCCACCCTACCAAGGCCAATTTTTCCTCTCCTGAGCTCTCCTCCAAAGGAAATTTCTTTGGATTTCTCTTAATTTTTGGAGGACCAATTTAGGCTTTGATAAAAGAAATAACATATACATACATATGACTTAGAACACTTCTTTTATCAACACTAATCTACCTACAAAATTATGCGCTCTAAAAGTCAACGTCTTAAACTTATGTTGTAATTTGGAGATTAGGGTTTCATATGTTGAAATTTTACGAGATTTATATATCAAGGGTATTCCGAGATAACTTTATGGAAATTCTTTTGTTGGCTTGATGGGGCCTTACCTAGGTTTGGAATTAATTAGCCAAACAAATCCTTGTACTACTAGCCCTTCAGCAACAGAGCGTGGAGTGCGAACTGAGGTCTCACTTGAAGTAGTATGGGGGGATGCTGGAACCAAGTTTCCACACCCTAGAGATGTCTAAGGTGTTGCTTTAGTCCAACTATGAGTTGGCTTCACACAGGTTGCTTTGTGCACTTTCCTGACCTGCTATACCTTTGCGATCTGTTAAAATCACCTTCACGCAGTCCTAACCAGGGGCTGTGGTGCTTTCCCGCTGCTCGAGCAACGATTTGCGCTAATTCCCAAAGCTACACCACAAATATTAATTATCTTCTTATTAGTGTTAGTTAGATTCACATAAACATATACTTATATTATATTTACTTATTCAACACACTCATATAAGTTCATGCAACAATTAAACAATAAACATGCAATTCATATCCAATATAATGTAATGCATAAATAGGAAAAGCTACACAGAATGATAAGAAACTTCTCCTTTATTACTTCTTCAATAAGTTACAAACTCTACTAACCCTGCACACTCAGATGCAAGGGTCCGCGTGCTCAACTGCAAACTACTAGGCCTCTACACACTCAGCTGCAGAGCCTTCTCCTACTCCGCGACCCAAAAGACTCAACTCTACACTTAAATCAATTCATTCTCCTTTGATGTCTCCCAATCTATCCTTTACAACTTAGAGCCTCACTCTATTTATACAATCCCATGGTCCGCAGACCATGGGTAGATCTCTTATCGAGAGAGGAAAACCCTCTGACTCATTTACAAACTTCGGGCTTCGCACCCACAAGTCACGAAGTCTTTACATTAGGCTTAGTCAATACTTGTGCTTTAAGCCCTAAAACTTTCCTTAGGGGATCCTACACCCAATAGGCCCCCAACATAAACATCATGACTCACCCTCGAGTCACTCGGTTGACGCAGAGATCTTCATGCAGAGACCTCCCAACTCTGCTTGGACCATTGCAAGATCGACAATGCACTGAAATACTTCTTGCTATATCTCCTACAATTAATTAGATGCCCAAGAAACCTACGTAGGGCTTCAATCAACCACCATTTACCTTCACTGGGAAGAGTTCACCATTTAGTTTCACCGACTACACCGCGCCACCCTCTGTGACTTCCTTAATAACATAGGGCCCCATCCAAGGCATTTGGAGTTTCCCCAAGAATTTAATGAACTTGCTATCATATAACATAACGAAATCATTCACCTTAAATGTGTGCAACTTAATATGTCAACCATGCCATGCCTTTTTGTGTTGCTTTTGGACTTTCTAATGAAATCTCGCCAAGAACCATTCTTCGTCAAGTTCCTCCAGCTGCATGAGCCTCTCCTCTAGGGCTTCATGGTCTATCATACCTATGAGCACTGCTTTGCTTAGACTAGGCACGATATACTCCATCAGAATTATGGCTTCCACTCCATAAACCAGCCTAAAAGGCATCTATCCCATCAGTTTCTTACATGTTGTCCTATAAGCCCATAATACTGCAGAGACACCCAAGTTCCAATCACTTCCTTGCACATTGCATACTTTTGTTAGCGTGGTCTCCAATACTTTGTTGAATGTGTTGCACAAAATATTGTCACCATGACATTCTGCAATCGGTGTGAGTCTATCACCACTCATAATTTCCTCCTTTGCAAGTCTTAAACCTTAGTTCTTCATGTCAAGCCTTGGAAAATAAGAGAAAGCCCTTAAAAGTATCTAAAACTCTAGTTCCGCACTTTCTCTTAGCATTACCTGCGGTCCCACACCTACTGGTCATGTCCCCTGCGTACGTCACTGCTCTGTCTCTGTGTAATGGGTGTGGACCCCTGTAAAAGTAAAAAAGGCACAAGTACATTCTTAAAAAATCACTTTGAGTCATTTTTGGAAGCTTCTAGAAGGAATCTTGAGGTGGCAAGTTCACTCCTTTAGGGTTCATACATCCCATTCCATAAGGAGCTAACTCCTTGATGTGAGGAGCTTATCCCTTTGAAGGAGGACTCTATCCCTACATAGGTGGACCTGTAACCTCCTTCCTTTGCACTACAAAATGAAGCATTGGGCTAGTTACTGGGGGGGTTGAAAGCTAAAGATTTTTGAGGTGAAATGTTGCTGGAACTTAGTCTTCCTAATTGAGCTTAAGTGAGGAAAGATTACATACCTTGTTGATGTCATTTGGAAGAGTGTGAGGCTTGTCAAAGTAGAGGAGATTCCTGTTTCAGACCCTGGGAGGAGCTTGTACAACATCAAGGCACCAAAGGTTGTAAAGTTCTTCTATTTTCAAAATCAATACAATCAAGTTTATTTTTCTCAATAAGCTGTGTTTTATGGTTTATTTCATGGATTCCTTGATCACCATGATGAATATGATTTATTATATTAGCTATGCAGGTGTTATTTGATGTGTGCTTGTTTTTGATTGCAGGTTCTCAAAAGGAAACTCTTTCGGATGGTCGAAGCGTGGCTACCACAAACTAGTGTTGGACGTAAGGTAGGGTCTAAAACACCTCTTAGTTTTTATTAATGAATCACAATATATTTAGAGAATGGTATATTTGCTTGCCCTGCTTGTTGCTAGATATCTGTTGATACTAGGGAGATCGGTGTTGTCCGCAAGAACGATTTATCTGGCCGACAAAATGCCTCTATGATTCCATTAGTCTGTGGGTGATACTGTGTGATTTTCCGATGATACACCTATAACTCTTCCATTAGCACATTGATAGTTTCATTCAGGAAATGTGTACCATGATCGCTCATCAAGATCTTCGGACAATGAAACCATGTCAATATGTGTTCAAAAAAAACTTTGCAGCTGTAGTGGCTGTGTAGTCTTTTACTGGCTTTGGTTCTGCCTAATGCGTCAGGTATTCATTCACAGTAATAATATATCTCATGCCTATCTTTCCTTATGGTTTGATAGGTCCTACAAAGTTGATCGCTCACTTTTCAAAGGGCCACAATGTCATTTGCAGATTCAAAGGCATCTTGTCCCTCCGCGATGGCTTCCCTGTTCTTTGACATACAAAGCATGTCTTGCAATGCGCTTTTGAATTCTGATGCAGGGTCGGCCACCACAACCCTGCATGGAGAATCTTCTTCGCAGTTTCCCTTCCTATATAACAACCTCGTACGGGGCCCCCATGAGCATCTACAAGGATGCTACTTCATTCAAAATCTATTACGTACCTCCATAGTATCTCATCAGTTCCCATCTTGTATAAATGTCGTAAAATGACAGAAAAGTATACCATGCATACCACTAGTTCATTCTTCTACTGGATGGAGTAACCTTCTGGTGTAGGTCCCATTCTTAGAAATTGGATTATATCTTCAAAGTGTCCATCCACTACGTGCAAAGAAAAAAGTTGTGCATAGGGTAGTCCTTCCTCCAAACTGGTAGGTTCCTCTCCTATCTCAATCCGTGACAAGTAATCCAGTCTCACGTTCAATCACCCAAGCTTCACAATGACTTCAAAATCATATTCTTGGAACAATAAGAGCCACCTACATATGCGCCCCCCCAACACAGGTTTATTGACCAAGTATTTTAGCGTAGAATGATCTGTGTACATCTTGAAGTGTCCTCCTAGAAAATAGTGTCGATACTTCTAGAGCACATACACCATAGCCAGTCCCTCACATTCAGTGGTGGAGATGTTATTCTCTGCTTTAGATAATCTATGACTTGCGAATGTAATAGGGTGATCCAATCCTTCTCCTCCTTCTTGTGTAAGTACAACCCTCAACGCTATACACAACACATCATCATGAACATGAAATTATTTCTTCTAGTTTTGGAAGACAAGAATTGGTGTAGTAACCATCTTCTGCTTCAATATATCTACGCTTTTCTTACAGTCATCATCGCAGCAGAACGTGACATCCTTCTTCAGTAGTTTTTCCATCGGCACAGTGATCTAGGCCTAACTCTTGATAAATTTTCTATAGTACCGAGTGTGTCCCAAAGTAGTGCGCAACTATTTCACACTGCGTAGCACTTCCAAATTCATAATTACCACAATTTTTGTAGGGGCTACCATTAGCCCCTGTTTACAAACCACATGCCCCAACAGGTTCTCAAAAGGAACAAGAAACATACACTTCTTGAGGTTAAGCGTGATTTGGTATCTCTGACATGTATCCAACATCAAACGCAAGCTCGCTACATGGTTCCTAACCAACCCAAATATAGTCCAATCATCAAAATAGACCTCCAAGAATTTATGAATATATTCCCTAAATGCCACAACAACTACGTGCGAGAAGATAATTGGCACATTATTCAATCCAAACAACATGATAGTGTATTGAAAGCAACCCCACTCCATTGTGAAGGTTGTATTTCGTATATCCTCCTATGTGATCCTAATATGGTGGTACCTGGAGAACCCATTAGTGAAAGAGTATGCTTCCTGACCGCCTACATTGTCCAACACCTCATCTATGAACGGAGTTGGAAATGGATCATGTACACATGCGTCGTTCAATTTCATGAGATCTACGCATATTCTTATTTTGTCCTTCTGCTTCTTTCCTTGTACCACCTTCAAACTTACCCGATCTGACTCTTTGACAGGTTTAATAATGCCTGCCACAAGCATCTTATCTAATTCTACATGGACCTTCTCCTTGTATTTTGGGTTTAAGCGATACGGTCGCTGCTTCACTAGCTTCACGTCAGGTTTTAACATGATCCTCATTACCCAAGTCTCTGATTATTCCCTTTAAGTCTGTGAACTTGGTTGAGAATAAGTCCTGATCCTTGTGGAGTAGTTCAATGACCTTCTCCACCATCATGGTGTCCCAGTAGTCCCCAATCTTCACAAATTTAGGCTCCGCCTCTCTACCAATGTTTACCTGCTGAGTCTTTACTGGCGCGGTTATGTGAGGGTTCTCAATTTGGGGTCCTTGAACCTCGCGCTAGCCTTCTGTCTCTAAAATATCAATGTTCCTCGGATCTTCATCCTCTTCCTCAGCAGTGACGTTAGAACAATCTAGTGCACAAGTTAAGTGGGCAGCCTAGTTAGGTTGAGTTCCTAATACTAACTCCTATGGAATTCTAAATATGGCTACCTTTACTTCTTATAATGCTTCATTAATACTATCCCATCCATAGTCAAAGTTAATGGTCATCACAAACCCTTAGCGCTGAACATCCCATTCATTCATTCCATGGTGAAGCTTTGTTTTTATATACAAGTTCATTGGTATAACATCCAGAGTGTGATAGAACAGGTGCACCCACTCCAGTTGTGGATTTTCCCCATAGGTCTGCGTCCAGCTAGCCAAATGTGTGCACAAATCATCCTTTCCATCGTATTTTTCTATGAATCATACTCTAGGCTTTCCAAACCATATGCACATCATGCTTCTACATGTGCACCAGTCTTTGAAGTTTCCTTTGTGTTTACCCCACCACCTCGCGGGTGTAGCGTGTAGTACCCAATTCAAGGTTTCAAAACGTTGCTTCTCTGGTACCTCCTTTTCAAATTTGTCCAAGAAGCCATCTACCTCACCTAATCCGTCATAAGTAGGTAGATCCCTAATTTCCATGGAAACACAGCACAACGATCTTGTCATCATGTTACAGTTAAGTGTGGTTACCTCATGTAACCTATTCTGCCATCGCTTTGTTTCCTCATCTGAATTTGAAGTATAGGAGCTATCGAGCTCCCATGAAATTCATCTGTCTATAGTGGGGTTTACCTAGTCTTGTTCTTGCTCAATTCTTTTGTAGATGCAGTCTAAGTTGTTGTCGCTTTCATAGTCACACACTGGCTCAGTGTAGCGCGATCCCTCAGTAGGGTCGAAAGGTATCACTACGCATATAGACTTCTTTTCAAAAATCATCTTGGGCTTCTTCAAGTTAATCACCCCATTCAAGTTAATGGCCCAATCGTTTCCTAGGAGTGCGGGGTAGGGATTGCTGTCATCAACAATCTCTATTACCTCAATATCGGCTAGTGCACTCGCTCCTTCAATATCCACTATGATTCCCTCCAGTCACCCCAGGGGTATTATCTTTATTGTTTCGCCATGCACAGCTGAATAGGAGACCACTGCAGCGTCGGTCTCCCCATGCATTGCGATGTTTGCTTTGGTAGAAAATTTACGTCTAATCCTAAGTCCAAAATTACTTGGTCCATTTCGTACTCTCTAATCTGCTTGGTTAACCTCATTTCTCTTCTTGTTCTTGTCTTATGTTTTCCAATCTTTTGGACCATTCATAGTTCCCCCTGCATGGTCTGTTACTGAGCTCCTGCAATCCCTTTACAACCTTACTGTCATGCACTAGCTTCATGCATGTTTCCAGGAATATTGTGAGCATTGATGGGTCCGTTTCTAGCTCTTATCTGCCTTTGCTTCTTGAAGTGGAGGCATCAATGAAGCTCTTCTTAGCTTCCATAAAAGTTTCTTGAGCATAATCCAAATCAAACCCTGCTTCCTTCGCTAGAGCTTTGCGAACCCGAGTGTCATCTACTAGTTGTTTGTCTTTATCATCTCCAATCATAATTCCACTTCGAAGCACAATATTCACATTTGGATCATCCTTGCGCAGCTCATACCTCAACATTTGCAGGTTCTAAGTCGAGGGAGGCAGTAACGCTCCGTTGTTGCATATCCTAGCTATCAATGTAGGACAATCCTCCATGTCATGGTCAAACAATGTACAATACAGACATGATATATGCATCAAATTCGTACAAGCATTGGCATAATGCCTTGGCCCTTTGCAATTGTAGCATATCAGCTATCCGCAACCTCTTCCAAGTCCTCCTCCACCTTGGCCTCATCCGCGCCCCTGAAATTGGTTTGCGCCATCCCTATACCATAGTCTAAGGGCTGTGTTTCGGCCTAAACTCTGTAGGTTGGATTTCTATCCATCATTAGCTCATAACTTCTACATGTTCGCTCATCACGTTCCATCGATATACATAAATTACAAAACAACTGTTGCGATGTCTGTGTGTACTTTTGTAACAGATGAAAATTGTCTATAGTATGCTTTCCTCCTACTTGAAAAATCATGCACCACAGAGAAGGTGCCACTCTTGGTCCTACTTGCACTTTTGGCCTCATTAGCATTGGCCCTCCTCTTGTGAGGTAATTTTCAAACACCAAGCAATGGTCCTTGTCATAACCCTGCTCCTTACATTTCACGCACCACATCTCTTTGCACACTTTTGATAGAGCTACCATGTCCTGTTTCAGCCTCTACATCTGAAGGCACAAGTTTTTCAACTCCGCATGGAGTTTATAGACTCCTAAGTTAGGATCCTGCATTGGTGTCTCATGCAGCCTCATCGTGATCTCTAAAGCTTTAGCTTGAGTTTTCAACCTCTGCTACGTTAACGAGTTCCTTAAATGCGGTGATAGCGATGGTACAAATCATTCGCATTGTTGTCCATCCATCAAAATCATGTTAGCTTCACAAATTGTGCACTTCAGTCTCTAATCCAACTCCCAAGGAGTCTCACCAGGTAACATCATAATTTCCTTGAACCCAATGATCCACTGTGCCTCTAACTTCAGCTTGCGAAATTCCCTAGTTAGCATAGCTTGGATAGCTGTGATTCCTACAATGTGCTAACCAATGTTGCTTTCTTGATATTATCATCTATACTTCCCTGCATTTCCTAGACAACTTTTACTACAAACCAAAACTGGTCCAGATATTCATTTCCCACTCCTTTGAACACATGCAACTTTATCTAGCTTTGCATATTAAAATGTGGTGGTGGCAGAGGTGGTATGGGCAAATATGGAGGTGATGTTGGTGAAACAGGTGGTGTTGTGGGTGGGGGTGATATGCACAGAATCCTCTAACTTATCAATTAGATCACACTTCGCGAAGAAACCTTCACAAGCTCTTCCTCGTTCTCTCACAGAGGTGAAATCAAGTGGCTAGTCTCTAGTCCCGCACTTCCTTCATTTTCATAAATTCTCCCACTTTGTGTAGCTCCAAACATCAATGTAACTGCATAATCTACTTTCCACACAATAGCATCTTATTCCAAGTGTTCAGAGACTTAACATACTTACCTCGCGACTCTCTGATAAAGCATCGCTCTGCTTCACTATAGTTGACTGAAGTGTCTATTGCGAACTCAGTAATAAATCCTCCTATAATACGACCGAGCCAATGATCAATAACATGCAAGATATTATTCTCCGTTGCTTCCAATATATGCACCAATTCAGGGGTCCATAGAATAGGACTGTCGAGAATGTAGCTTCCTTGGCTATCTGTTAGCTTCGCAATCCACTTGTACAACTCAGTAGGGAAAGATGCAAAGAACATTTTGTGGATCTCTGTGTACAGGTAGTATCCTAATCACTTTTCCTTCAATAGTCGCAAATTCCTGTTTTGTTAAGCCATGTATTTGTGAATTATTCTATCCAACCAGCCTTCAATTTCATTTTTAGTTAGATTCCACTGATGCGACATCAGACATCTCTATGCAGATTCTAGTCTCAATAATGAAACCATTTTTTGGCTTGATGCGGTCTGACCCACGTTCAGAGTTAATTAGCCAAACAAATCATTGTACTACTAGCCCTTTTGGCAACAGCCTCCAGAGCATGGATTGAGGTCTCACCAGAAGCAGTAGTGGGGGATGCTAGAACCAAGTTTCTGCACCTAGAGATGTCTGAGGTGTCCCTTTAGTCCAACTATGAGTTGGCTTCGTGTAGGTTGATTCGTGCACTTTCCTAACCTGCGAATCCTTTGTGATTTGTTAAAATCACTTTCACGCAGTCCTACCCAAGGACTGTGGTGCTTTCACACTTCTAGAGCAGTGATCTACACTAATTCCCCAAGCTACACTATGGATCTTACCTGTCTTCTTATTAGTGTTAGTTATCTTTGTGTAAATAGATACTTATATTATGCTTACTTATTCAACACATTCATATAAGTTCAAGCAATAATTAAACAATAAACTTGCAATTCATACCCATTATATTGTAATGCATAAAGAGGAAAAGATACACATAATGATAAGAAACTCCTCTTTTATTACTTCTTAAATCGGTTACAGACTCTAATCACCCTACGCACTCAGTTGAAGGGGTCTGCACACTCAATTGCAGACTACTAGGCCTTTGTGCACTCAGCTATAGAGCCTTCTCCTACTCTAAAACTCGAAAGAATCAACTCTACGCTTAGATCAATTCATTCTCCTTCGATGTCTCCCAATCTATCCTTTACAACTTAGAGCCTCCATGAACCATGGGTAGATCTCTTAAGCCGACATTACATAACAAAATTGAGGGCAGACAACCCTCTGACTGATTTACAATCTTGGCGCTCTGCGTCCACAAATCGTGGAGTCTTTACATTAGACATAGTCAAAACCTGGTCTTTAAGGCCCAAAAATTGCCTTGGGGGATCCTACACCCAACAAATTTCCTATGGAATCCTAAAATATTTGTGTTATTCTTCCACATAGCGATACAAGTGTTAAAAATGAAAATCATTGTCTTTGAGTAGTTAACCTCCAACCCTGAAGCTTTGGAATTTAAGTCATCAAATATATATTTGTAGGTCTTGGCTTCTTTGATAGTAGGAACACCATGGAGCATTGTGTTATCCACGAACTAGTATGTGTGGTTATCTTAGATTCTAGGTGAGGTTGTAACCCCTTTATCCCACCTGTGGCAATCTCTACTTTAATGATTCTAATGAGTCCCTCCATTCATAGAACAAAGAAAAAAGGAGATAGCGGGTCTCCCTACCTCACGCCTATTGTGGAGGAGAAGGGTTTAATTGGTGCCCTATTTACCAAAACCAAAAATCTAGGAGTAGTGACTATTTACATGACCCACTAGATCCATTGTTGATTAAAAACAAAGTCTTGCAGCGTGCACTCGATATATTCCTAGCTCATTTTGTCGTAGGCTTTACCTATGTCCAATTGTATCACCACCCCTTATTTTTTTGGGGATTTGAGGTATTAGATGATTTCGTGAGCCTGTATTACCTTTTCTAGGATTTTTCTCACCTCCACAAACCCCACTTATTCTTCTGAGTCTAGAATCGGCAGAAAAGCTTCAGCGAATTTGCTATAACTTTAGAGATGATCTTCTATATTACGTTATAGATAAAAATAGGATCATATCAATATGGGAAGTTTGATTCTTTTTATTTTGGGATCAAAATAATTAGGTTGGAATTCAAGTCCTTAAGAAAAATTGTTGATCTACGAGATTATTCCACTACTACATATATATCTTGACCTA
This sequence comes from Pinus tabuliformis, assembly GCA_031772625.1. Lineage (NCBI taxonomy): Eukaryota > Viridiplantae > Streptophyta > Pinopsida > Pinales > Pinaceae > Pinus > Pinus tabuliformis. The sequence goes on along the minus strand of CM062804.1, from coordinate 275,321,100 downwards.
CAATATCCCAATAGGCATGAATAAATCCACAGTGAAACCATCTAGACTAGGAACCTTACCATTTGACATATATTGCACTACATTTTCCACCTCCGCCTAAGATATGTGACTCACAAGATTGGCATTATGCTCCTCATTGATCATCCTTGGGACATTATGCAAGATTTTCTAAATTTCGATTAATCTGTCTCCTTGGGATTTGGCTGCTATTCCTGAAAATTTTGAACTAGAATCTAGTCAAACTCCTAATTTCTTTGGAAGATGTTCCCTTCTCGTCCTTCAATTTCAGTATTTTGTTATGGTTTCTATGGATTACAATGTTTTTGTGGAAGAATTTAGTATTCGTTTCTCCTTCAAGGATCCATTGAAACCTATATTTTGTTTTCATAATTTATCCTCTTGTCTGCATCTCTCTTCCAATTCCTGGTAGATGGAGTGCTATAATTATTTATTTTCATCATTATATCCCTCCTTAGCTAAAAATATTTGAATCTCCTCAATTTTATCTTCTAATTACTTTTTGGCTTGGAAGATATTTCCAAACTCATGCCTATTCAAAAATTTGATCTTACCTTTGAATTGTTTTAGTCTTTGCTGTAGCTTAAACATTTTAGAGTCTCTATCTTCTCCCACTTCCTCTCTTCATTATTTCATAATTGTCCACACTGTTAGGATGGTCCAACTAAAATCCCTCAAACAGGAGGTGTTTGTTTGTTGGCATTCCCATAATTTTGGCATCCAAAAGGATAAGCAAGTGATGAGATCCACCATAATGTAGGATATTGGCTTCTACACTAATTCCTTGGAGAATTATTTCCTTTGAAGCTAAACATATATCTAGACGTGATTCTACCACATATTTTTCCCCTCATTTTTTTTCTAGGTATACATACCATTTGTTGCTTCTATTTCCAACAACTCTATGTTATCGATCAAATTCTAGAAACTCTTTTAGTCATAATATAGTTTCCTTATTCCTCTTTTTTCTTTCTCTCCTCGAAGCTAATGATCATGTTGAAATCTCCTACCAATATCCATTTCAAGAGTGGTATCCATTTATAGATATCCTCCAAATATTGTATGAAGTTAAGCTTCCCATAAATCCATTGGGTGCCATACACATTCATACATAGTATTGGATCTTGATAACCAATAAATTGCATAACAATAGAAAGGGAGTACCTAGTGGATTCAAAGGAGATAAGTTTTACCTTCTGACACTTCCACATGGTTAATATTCCTCTTGTAGCATTCCAAGCTTCAATATCTACATATTCATATATATCCTAAAAATTCCCACAACTTATTTTTCAGATGTTTGGGTGAACACTTAGTCACTTGAATGAATATGATATCTAGGTTTTCCTTTTTAATATTCTCTTTAAGGATTTTATTTTTTTCTTACGCTATCCAAGCCTCTTATATTCCATGCTAAGAGTTTCATTGTAATGGAAGGGAGGAGGAGTTAGGGTTCTAGGATTTCATCTTACCATAGTTTATCAATAAGGCATCAAGCTCCTTGAGGGAAACACTATTATATTTCCTTCCTCTTTTCCTCTCAACTAGCATGGGGGTCTGGATTTTTTTTAAGCTTAGCACTTTGACTCCCAAACCTTTTGGTTCCCCACGTGATCTCCTTGTTCCAATGAGTCTGGTTTATGAATGTGTGAGGAATAGATATTATATCCGATATATTTATTATTTGTGGATCATTTACACTCCTTGCTTCTTCCATTATTCTAACATATGTGGAAAATATAATCCTTCTCGTTATGCAATATATTTATATCTATATCTTACATCCCTACTTGCTTAGAGTCATATCCAATTCTTGTCTTGCTATTGAGACTCATTTGAATCCCCTAGATCCTCATTCTTCACTTCGGGCTGATCTAGTTTCCCCCGTATTTATGTATTGGTTGGAGGATCCAGCATCGGTGTTTCCTATTCCTTTGGTTCTTGAACTTTTTCAATATCTATTTCCTCCTACAGGGTTTTGTCAGATAAGAAATCATAATAGTTCTTGGATTCCTTGTTTTCCCTCATAGGCTTCTATTGTTGTTTCCTTCTTGTTTTTCCATTTTCACCCACTTTTGTGAAACCCTCAAAGCCCTTGTCCTAATGAGCTCTTGGTTAAACTCACTTAAAATTGAGAAGGAATATTCTTAAGAGATTCTTGTGTTAATGGCATCATCTACATCAGAAAGGAATTTTCTCATAGTTAATACTCTCTCACCAGACTTCATCCTGGGATTCTAGAGTCACCACATCTTGGAGAGAACACAATACATCAATTTTAACGGAGATATTAAAATATGCAATGTATTTATCTAGCTGAGTCACCTATTCTATCTTCATAAATCATATAAGAAAGTTCTCGATAACTTTTAGTGTTGTCTACAAGTAGTAATATAGGGAAAAATAATATAAGCTTCTCCACACTAGAACAAAGGTAAATGTTTCCTACTATGGTGTAAAATATTTCATCCAGGGTCACATGTATAGGTCGACTAAGGAGAGAATGTACGTTCCTCCCTCAAAGACCTTTTCTCTCTCTTCCTAGTTAGAAAATATAGTTATAAAGAATCAGTTGGAATCCAAGTGGAGGTCAAATTCCCATTTGGGTTTCAAGATATACTCGATCTAGGTTCGTAATACTTTCTCATTAGGCTCGATCCCCATAATTTCTAAATGGATGCTTATGTTTTTGTATGATCTCTGATGGCTCGGGTCTGTGGATCTATGATGACCGCCCTACGATTTTTTTTGTCTTAGGCTTTTAAGCTCCATTTGTGCCTAACATTTCAAGACCTAATCCTTTCTCTAAAAGCCCTCCATTAACTGCTTTTGAATTTGCAACATTTTACTCCACATCTTCAATATGTCCGTTGAGTTGTTTCCCTATAAAATATCCCCTATACTATCAGAATAGGCACAAAACCCACCTAGGGTTCCCTTTCATCTATTGATGAGAACATTCGATAGGAGGGACCAGAGCTCCCTCCCTCTATTACTGCCATATAGGCTTAGAACTTTATAGAATTTGGATTTCCCACATTCTTCTACTTCACTCTAGCTCCTTGTTTCCAATATATCTATCACTTATATCTTCGTAAATAAATAAATAAAAACCCTCATTTATATAATATGATCTATAATATGATATTTCAAACCACTTTCGAAAATATAGGCATATTTATTACCTATATGTATGTATATGTTTATTTATTTTACTATTATAATTTGTTTCCAAATATAACTCTCTATTATATAATATGATTTACAATACTATATTATAAATCATATTTCAAAATAAACACCTTCATTTATAACCTATGTAGATCTATATTTTCTCCAAATTTATCAAGGGATTTTAGTCATAGTTCTCTCAAGCTTCAAACTTCTTTTTTGAGTGCAAAGCATGAGATATTTGATACCTCTTGAACATTGACAAATTAGGGGTTAGGATGAAAGATCCTTATTTATTTCGGATCTATGAAGGGCATAGAGGGATCAAATATTTCAAGCTACAAATATATATTTTGAGTGCAAGACTTGAGATATTTTATTGCTTAGAGTGCTCGATAGACCGATAGTTAAGATGGATCTTGGTTGGTTTTCATGTTGAAAAGTACTCTACATCATGATATTACATTTAAAAATAATAAAATAATACTTTTAATCATGAATAAAAAAATTGAATAGTAATAACAAAAAAAGATCAATCTCCGCCACAAATAAAATCCTTCAATTTTCATCTTGATTTTCATCCACTTTATATAGAGATAAAGTAAAAGGAGAATTTGTTTTTTCCACAATTTTTTATAGAGTTGACAAATACCATATAAAAATAATATCATTGATATTATATGATATGTTATTTATTCTATGTTTACTTGACATATAATAATTAGAATAAAAACTTGTTAATATCACAAAAAAAACATTTTATTTTTATCCATAATTTCAATTTCTATATTAAATAACATGGTTTTATATAAATTTTACCCAATGGAAAAAAATATTATAAAAATATTTCTCTTACGAAACATTAATTATCATCATCATCAGATATGTAATTTATAACATTATTAACATGGATATGATACCTAACATTTGAAACATATTAATACGGGAAAAAATATAATATGGATTATACTAACATAGCCCTTAATTTTATTTTATTTTAACTGGATTAACCTACCACCTCATAAGAATGATTTTAATTTTAATTTTTTTTCTTTATATTGATTAACCTACCGCCTCACAAGAATGATTTTAAAACTTTTATTTTATTTGTTTTTGCTGATTTCATGTTCTTAAAGTTATCCCTAAGGATCTCCTCACGAAACATGGTATGTGTTATCATTCCTCAAGGTTCTCTTTACTGTAATGTCTTTAATTTTTATATAGTATTGGTGTAGTTTACATATTTCTAATATTTCCCTTCTGGTTATGTATTCCTCTAGGTACTTAAGACGCCGAGACCAAACTCACGAAAATATTTTAAATCGTGATGCCACTTGAGCTTGTGTTTTGTTTTATAATTTATTTGTGAATCGATTGAGAGGAATGCAACCATGTGTAATAATTTGAGTGAATATCATAAAAAAATATGGTTTAATTTTTTCTGGTTATCATGTTTATCTTAAGTATAAAAATGGTTATACTTGGTTTATTAATTTCTTCATTGTTCTAACTGTTAACAATTACAACTTTTGGTCATATATCATTTTATTTTTAATTAAACAGTCTCCTCTGAATATGCCATTCCTTAAAAAAAAAAATAGAATAGCTATAATGTTGTCATGTTCTTAATAACCCTAAAGGGTTTCGGCCTTATAAATTTCCTATCCCAATTTTTTTCATTCGTTTATTTTTTTCTTTGCGCGTGACTTCGAGTTTGACTTGGTTAAAGATCTTTCATTCTATTTATGGGAGCAGTTGTCTATAACGCGACTTTTTGAAAGCTTTTCCGGCGGGTTTTTCCGGTCGAAATCCGGCAGGAATTTATTGGAATCGCAAGTTTGATAGCTAGTTTCTGCACAATGAAAGCGTCCCAGGGGTTTTCGAGGGTGCGGAATCCAAATATGCAGTTAAAAAACCATTTTAATTGTAAGAAATCAAGATTTAACCTCAATTTCTTCCACCGGATTCCGTCACCGGAATCTCCAAAAAGTCGCATTATAGACAACTCCTTTATGGGATACCAAAATATAATATTTTATTATTAACTTAAGAATATTTATACGTAGCTACTTCCGTTGCTAGATTCTATAGAAACAATATTGTTATTTATCTAGTAGACCCGTGGGAACATTTTTCCATTATCTACCTAAATAGTAATGAATTCAGGACGTTGCAAGTCTCCGTAAGGGTTTTGGTTAACCCTTGTTTATTCTGCATCCTGTTACCATTACTCTTCACGTACCCGTAACCGACAGTAACTCCTTTACCCGTTTTCTTGGCCCATCTGTCGTTTTCAGGATGTCTTCACCTGCAGGTATATTGGGAGAATCAATGGACACGGAGGAGGTGGATTATTCTGAAGACCCACATCCTGAGCGCGTTATTTTCGGGTGCCCTAATTTCTTAACTCCGGATGCCGCATCCCTAATCTCCTGTCAGACTGTTTTCCGTCTAACACATCTCCTGTGGTCACCTTGCCGGAGCACTGTTCGGCCATACCCACAGTTGGGCATATCTCCCAGGTTTCCTCTGCTCTGGACATCCCACCTCTGTCCCCTGGTACCCTTCACATTCTGACTGCTATTTCGCCTCAGTCGCCTCCTTTCGACCCTAATCCACCCAGTACCTCTATCTTTGCCGCGACGTCCACAGGTCCGCTACCCTCGGTGGCCCCAAACCCTTCTACTTCTCTTCATTCGCCATCAGGGTGCTTCGAGACTCCGGAAGGGTGTATTCGGCCATGTTCGTGGAAGGGCGTATTCAGCCACTCGACTTACTCTATGGGTCAAGGAAATCTGGGGGGGCGTTCTTAAAGAATTACCAGAGGTTCAGGTTTTACCTAGAGGTTGGTTCGCTCTCCATTTTGCTAAAGAAAACTATACGGATTTGGTGCTCGCCAGATACTGGCACATTGAGATGGCACTGGTCCTTTTAAAGAGATGGAGCCCTCTCTTTGATCCTGAGAGAGAACAAATTGGGGCTGGTCCATTATGGGTTCGCCTGCCAGGACTCCCCCTCCAGTACTGGTGTGAGGAGGTTTTCATTCGTATAGGGAATGCACTGGGCACATATCTTGATCATGACCAGACTTTTGTGGAGTCAAGGAACAGAACCCTTGCTCGCATTCTAGTACACTTGGATACCCGCGAGGGTATGGAGGAGAAAATTTCACTGCATTGGGGAAACTACACCAGGATTCAGATTCTGGACTACGAGGGGGTTCCTTTTCGATGTCGACGATGCCACAAGGTAGGGCACTTATTCAAGGAATGCCCCCTCAACAAGAAGCCAGAGGAGACCCCTATAGCATCTTCTGTACCCTCCAGGACCGTATCGCCGGCTACACAGCGTCCTCCAGCACCGGGTCCTACCCCCTTAGCCAACTTGTCTCAACAGGCAGCGGTCGCGGCTCACAGTACTTGCTCGCCACCAGTCACCAGATCTCGAGCAGCTGCTGAAGCCACCATTGTTTCGGGTACACCTCTCTCTCCCCCTTGCTCTGGTTTTTCTCTTTGTTCATCCATGCATGTTCCATCCATCTTTGTTGCACACTACACTTTGTCATCCTCGCCTGTCATTGCACCATCCGCTCCCTCTTTACATTCCCTATCCTCGCCCTCCACTTCTCCATCTTCATCTCGGGGGTCAAAGCCTCATCATTACAATCTACGTCCTCGCATTATCTCCCGAGAATCCCCGATGTTTCATGCTGGTTTGGGTCTGGCCATTCCCGGTACTACACCCTTGACATCTCGGGGGAGAAAATCTAACCTATCAAAGGCGATCCGACGGGCTGGAGCTGAAGTCGCCTCTGGCCATCAATCTACTCTTGACGGGGTTCTTAGAGCAACGAACACCCCTGCCAACATTCCCCCATGAAATTCCTTTCCTTTAATTGCAGGGGCATGGCTAGTGCCTCCAAGAAACTAGCCCTGCACAGACTTTTTGAGATCGTTCCTGTTGACATTATACTTATTCAAGAAACCCTAGGCCCGACTGATCTCATATCCGACTCCTTAATCTCTATGTGTCATGGGTGGAATTTTTCGGCCATAGACTCTACTGGGCGATCAGGTGGCCTTGCGATTGGATACAACCCCAAATCTATCAGAGTCAATGCCTCCTGGGGAGGTCAGGGGTTTATGGGCATAGATCTCTTTTCGGCAGACCTAGGGCATAGCCTTAGGGTTATAAACATCTATGGCCCTTGTCAACAAAGGGAGCTTTTCTGGCAACACCTGCTTAGTCTCTCTATTTTCTCTGCTGAGCACATCATCATGGGAGGCGATCTCAATTTCTCCCTAGGCTATGGGGAATCATGGGGATCTATGGCTCAGGTGGATTCAATCACGGGATACATGACTGATCTCCTGGAAAGACACAATCTGATTGATGTCCCTATGAACAAACCTCTCCCCACTTGGCGGAATAGAAGGGTGGGTGAAGCTGCCCTTGCTCGCAGACTGGACAGATATATCATGAAAGGGACCCTTATTCAACAGATGCACCACTACAAACAATGGGTTGGAGCTGGAGGCATATCGGATCACTCCCCTGTATACCTGGAGATCTCGGGACCTATCCAAAAGCCAAAAGCCCTGTTCAAGTTTAATCATGTATGGCTTCAGGACCCATCTTATATTCGGATGGTCTCGGATTTTTGGGCAGCGAATCCGATTGATAGATCTGACTCTTTAGCAAAGGGTTTTTGCTCCAATCTATCACAGCTCAAGCACCTAACCATAAACTGGGCCAGAGAAAAGCATCAGAAGGAAAACTCGGCTCTTCTGCATATTGAATCAGAACTCTGCTCCCTACAGGATGAACGAGGTTTGGGGTTTGTCACTGTTGAAGATAAATCTCACCTGGTGGAGCTTGAAAGCCAGAAGTCACAAATTCTAAAAGATAGAGAGGAATCTATTCACCTTCGAAGCAGAGCTATTTGGTTAAAAGAAGGGGATGACAACACCTGGTTTTTCCACAATTATGCAAAAGGCAGAAAAGTCACAAATACTATCTGGAGCATGTCGAATCCTGAGGGAGGTGTGGCTGACACTTTTAACAAGCTCTCACACTTAGGATCTTCACACTTCAGGAATCTATACAAAAATCCCCCGGGCTCGACTATTGCTGATATTATAAATATTGCTGGTCATTTCCCCAGATTTGTACAAGGGGATGAAGCAGAGGCTCTTTTTGATCCTGTGACTCCTGGGGAGCTTGAGGGCACATTGAAATGGTTCAAAAAGGATAAAAGCCCGGGTCCGGATGGTTGGACCATTGAGTTCTACCTTGCTTTCTATGAGTTGCTCAGCCATGACTTGCTAAGGGTAGTGGAGGAATGTCGAGTAACAGGGACCTTGTATAATGCCATCAACTCGACTTTTATCGCTCTCATTTCGAAATCAGACTCCCCATCCTCCTTCAATGACTACAGACCTATATCCCTGTGCAATTGTCTCTATAAGATCATCTCCAAGATCATTGCAAACCGTCTCCGCCCTATCCTGTCCCGTCATATCGCCCCCCAACAATTTGCCTTCCTTGAACACCGTCAGATTCATGAAGCTATTGGCTCGGCCCAGGAAGCCATCCACTCCATCTGGACCCGTCACCAAAAAGCCATCACCCTAAAAATCAATTTGGCTAAGGCATTTGATCGTGTCAGCTGGCTATACATTAAGATGCTCCTTATCCACCTGGGGTTCCCTCACAATTTCATTACTTGGATCATGGCCTGCATTACCACTCCTACTTTCAGTGTGCTTATAAATGGGTCTGCATCTCATTTTTTCCATTCTGAAAGAGGTCTCAGACAGGGTTGTCCCCTGTCTCCCCTTCTGTTCTTAATTGTCATGGATGGTCTCAGCCGATTGATCGCGTCAGCCAAGAGAGATGGGGAGCTATGTGGTCTCAAGATATCTGATGACTGCTTCCTCACCCACCTACTGTTTGTGGATGATGTCATTATTTTCCTTGATGGCAGTATCAGGGACTCTCGAACTTTCTCAAAGATCCTCTCTCTTTTCTCATCAGCCTCTGGTATGATAGCAAATAATTCAAAATCCACCATCACTTTCACTCGTACTTCCATCCATGAGTCTCAATTTTCTCACCATCTGTTCCCTTATTGCATCAATCCTCTAGATCAGGGTCTTAAATACCTGGGCTTCTGGATCAAGCCTATCAGCCAGAAGATAGCTGATTGGACTTGGCTCATCTCAAAATTGGAGAAGAGGCTTAACATTTGGAGTCACCGATATTTGTCCAGGGCAGGCAGACTAGTACTGATAAAATCTGTTCTTGAGGCAATGCCTGTCTATTGGATGGCCCTTGCCTGGATTCCGAGAAGCATATTGACCAGACTGCACCAATTATGCAATAGATATTTATGGAATGGGAACCAAGATAAGAGGACTTTTGCATGGGTGGGCTGGAACAGGATAGCGTTGCCCAAGAAATGGGGAGGCTGGGGATTAAAAGACCTGCCTTATTTCGCACAGGCACTTGCAGCAAAGATGGGGTGGACTTTGCTCACGGGACAGAATCTTTGGACCTGCATCTCATATCATAAATACATTTGGCCTATGAATATCATGGAATGGATTCGACTTCCAAACTGGCCCAAAACTGGCATCTCATCTGTGTGGAAGGCATTACTGCACTCTTTGCCTCTCATTAGAGACAATCTGGTTTGGAGAATCAATGATGGAAATTTGGCCCGCATTGGTTTAGATCCATGGATTGGAAGCGGTGAAGGCATCTGTTATCAAGGAACCTCATCTAGCATCTACACTCCCATGAGATTAAGGTCCTTGCTAACATTGCAGATCCTCTCAATTCCACCATATTTTCACAATGATGGAAATTTGCACATCAAATCAATTTACCACATTGCTGGCATTAAGAATGGAATGATTATATTACAGCTCTTCTTGAATCGCATATCAGGATCAAAGAGGGACTGGATCAACTCATATGGCACCAATCAGATAGTGGTTTGTATACTCCAAAGGTGGGCTACCAAGTGCTGATATCACACAAAGTTTCGGATTTAATTGCATTCTAGTGGAGGGCTATTTGGAAGCTCACAGCACCACCTCGGATCAAATTATTTTTTTGGTGTATACTAAGAGATAAAGTTCCTACTGGTGAAAATCTCATGCACCGAGCCATCTACAGACCTACTTGGTGCACAATATGTAAAAACGCAGCTGAATTGACCCCACATCTCTTTCTGAAATGTACAAGCCTGATGGAACTGTGGCAAAACATATCAAATTCCATCAGTTTCACGAGCATGTGGGAGGGTGATGACTTGAATAGAGCATGGGAAAGTTGGTATCATAGGCAAAAAAGATCAAAATTATAGAGCCTTCTTCCTATAATCTGCTAGTATCTCTGGTTGGCACGAAACCGAAACATATTCGATGGCAAACCCGTGAGCTGGCCACACACTTCTGCGCTGATCATTTCGACCTTCAAGGATATACCTGAGCCTCCTCAACCTCGTGCCCGAAGGCCTCATGACCCTCCACACATCGATAAAAATGTCCCTTGGGCATTTTTTGATGGTGCAGCCCAACAACAAGGTTGTGGAGATGGTTTCATCCTTTACATTAACGATCTACATTACTATAAAGTCAAAATGGGCTTGGGGATTGTCTCAAACAATTTTGCCGAACTCATTACCCTCCGTCATCTCATGCATTTCTCATTGGGCCATCACTGCATGAACATTCATATATATGGAGATTCGAAGATCATTATAGACTGGTTCAATAATATTACTACTTGCCACACTCACACACTCAGCATTATACTGGATGAAATAAATAATATGAAGGCACATTTTAATGATATCACTTGCAATCATATCTACAGGGAACACAACAGCAGTGCCGACGAACTATCCAAGGCGGCCACGTCACTTCCCCGAGGAGAGTGGTTGATCCAGGAGCAGCGAGGGTCAAATGATTTCCAATATTACCATCGACCCTACATAGACCCTCACTACCACAGGGCAGACAGTCCATGATCTGAATGGCTGACAAAATTTTGATGATGTTATTGTACAGTTTTTTGTATATATTTATGATCTGAAGTATATAAAAGGCCCTGCGTGGCAAATAGGTACATAAAACAGAAAATACTTGTTCTTGAACATCCTGCATGATGATTCTGGTAAATATGTTGACATATTTTTGACCTCTTGCTGAGCCCTCAGGCTGATCAGAGTTACAGCATATGCATTAGTGCATCTACAATATGTAATTTTTCAAAGTATAATGAAAGATTACGATTTTTCCAGGGGAAAAAGTAATGAATTAAGGATTTTTCGAAATGGATGGAAAATTGCCTATTAAGGTTTGGAATAACCTTATTCAGCAATAATAGATGATTACCTTACATTACCATTATTAATTTTCAATACATTTTCACAGTGAAACAAAAACATAAATACATATAGGAGCCATTCTAAGAACACATTCCACTTATATCTCTTTCTAAGAAATTGGTGTGCCGTGAAAATTATTTCTTGATAAAAGAATGATCCACCAAACCAATTAGGACTCATTCTTCCTACAAGAACTCCCCTCGAGCTAGTTTGACATCGAGATTAGCCTATTCCAAAAATGACCACACTAGGTCTAGCCTAGGATAATCATTGACCATACAAGATCGAACCTTAGGATTCCACTTGGAAACTACCTCTAGATTTCCCTTTTGGGTAGCATCGTGGCTCCTTCCATAAAATCCCATCTAATGGTATGGATATATACAACTTTTTTCCTCCTCTGTTAGGCCTTCTCCAACGAGGCTCCAAGCTCACAAGGTTGCCTCATGTTTTTTCCTCTCTCACCCTCTTGGATCCCTTTTCCCTAACTGAGATGATTTATTCTTCTAACTTTCTTTTAACTGTTTGGTATGTGAAACTCTCATTTAATATCATTTGCACTGTAATTTTCGTGGATGGCCATAAATAATATTTATTAATTAAATTTAAAAAGATAAACATTTATGTTTATCACTTATTCATACCATGTATTCAACATGGCCTTTAATCAATGAAGCAAGGTTAGAAAAAGTAAATTAGAACATTTATGATTCATTGTGGGGTATTACATTTTCTCCCCCACTTGGGGAGAACTAGGAGATGGTCTAAGGAAAAGGAAAGGAGAAGAGATAGAAGGACTATAATGGAAGGTGACAGTGGGCTAAGAGTTGTGCATAGGAAGGAGAAGGGATATGATGGAGTAAGAGAGTTACGAGGTTGACAGTTTAAGGAGAAGAATGAGTTTTTTATGGGGTGACATGGGAGGATGATAATGAGTGTCGATTCTTGTCAAGAGAAGAAGCAAATATGGAGGGGCTAGGAGAGTCCACTAAAGGACAATGAGTAGTGCTAGTGACGAGAGTTATGAAGGGATGAAGTTTGGTACATCAAAAATAGAGGAAGGAGAAGGAGAAAAACTGAGTCTACATAGTACAAAAGCTTTAGGACCATAACTACAAAATGAAACACTACCTACCATTGAGCCCACGATCCCACGCATATCCATGAACTAGGTAGTGAGCACTCAATGCATTGATATGATTAACATACATAGCAATTGTTGTTAATGACAATGAAATACTAGTAATAGTGGGATTAGTTAGACTATAGCAGCTTTGATAGAAGGTCCTCAAGTTCAAATTTGTACACAATTGGGCGGTAAATTTCTCATAGTTCAACAAGTGTAGGTGGGAGTACTTCATTGGGAAATATTGCCAAAAAATGCAATGGAAATCATCGAATTATGGATGCCAATGTTTCATGGTGCCAGGATTGAGGACCCATAACAACATCTATTTGTGTGCGAGGCCATGTGGACAACCAAATATGTCTAGGATGAGGCCATGAAGAATGCACAAATCATAGCAACCTTTATGGATAGTGCATTTTAATGGTATATGAAGTTCAAAATCATGACTCTAGCTAGACAGAATAAGAGTAGAGTGGATATCACATGAGCATTGATTATGGAGTTCCAAAAGCCAAAGTTAGAGTCCTAATGCGTTACAAAATTGAAGGAAATCAATCATTTTCCAAGTGAGTTAGAATGGTAATTTAATGAATGATTCAAATTTTTAAAGGATAATCTAACATTCAAGATCCCGAATGCAAAACATAAAGACTTGTACATTGGAGGACTACCTCCAGAAATCAGTTTAGCATTAAGACAATAGTGGATAGGTGTATAGTCATAGGCTCTAGGACTTGTGTTAAAGGTAGAGGCTTCACCGGATAGTAGGTGGATAGAAAAATGGCATGGGATAGGTGTAGTCATAGCTAGTTGTGTTAACCTTACAACCTCAGTACTTCATGAAGGGGAAGGAAAAGTGGGAGGAAGTATCATGTACCATCTATTGTATAGAAGGCCACCATATAAATGAAAGAAAGTTATTGACCGAATATATGGTGATTGAAGTAGTGAAACAACTTGTGTAGCGCAAAGGAATGTGGTGTGAGATTTGTCAATTGTGGGGCCAAATATTGATGAGTTTCCCAATGATGGAAGTATATGAATCCTAGGACCATACTTTTCTTTGGATATCTTTTAAATGAGTAAGGCATGATATCCTTCATTTCTGTGCATTGGAGTTGAAATGTGAGCACACATTTGACTCATTCTAGTTGTAGGGACCTGAAGGAATATAGGCCATGACAATTGGGATCAACCGAGCTCGATATAACCAGAGTTGATAGTACAATTAGCAAGGCCGAGGATGAGGCATGGTGGCTAGAGGACCTAGAGGTTTGGGTCAAGGAAGAGGAGGATTTTTTGAGTGAAAAGCACCATATTTTTATACAATTATGGCAACAGGGGCACTCGACATGAGACTACACTAACCCTATATGCACATGTATCTATTACAAGTCATTATACCATTCAACATAAAAATGTCCCCATGTCATTTCTAAGTGGGAGGAGAAGGAGTGACCCAATGTGGACATGATAGTTTTCGAAACTTGCAAGAACCAATAACAAGTAGGCATAGTGACTCAAGGAGGTCTGAAGATAGGAGAAGATTCTACAAATCCTAGATCACCATAGACATAGTACGTAAGGATAACACCTGAACAACCTTTGAGATTCAAGTCTTCGTCAGAGAATACTACATATAAGGAGACTCAACAAGAGTTGTTCATGGAAGAATGGGATAGGCTAGAGGAAATGCATGAGATGATTGTGTCTGAAATATATGATAAAACTATAGGGAATAAGAAAAGGAAAACATTATATCCAATTCAAAATCTACTGCAAAGTTGTTGAGACTTGGTAAAAGATCCCCAGGATCTAGAAAATTCTAGGAGGATGGTGGAGTAGTGTGCTAATGGACCTGAGTTAATAACTATGTAGACTTTACCATGTAAAGTAAAACAGGTGGCATGCTGGAAGACAATGATCAGAGACTTTTGGTTCAGTGGACTCATCGAGGAATATAAGATGGATAACATGATCTTGGACTTGGGGTCCAATGTAAATATCTTACCAAAAAGAACATGGGTGATGGTACGAATGTTAAGACTAACTTGGTCACTGATTGAACTTAAGTTAGCTAACCAACATCGTATATTTCCCATTGGATGGCTAACGGAAGTGCTAGTGGAAATTTACAAGGTGTCTCACATTACTGATTTTGAGGTGATCAATATTATGGATGAAATTGATCCCTATATTGTTTTGCTAGGAATCAATGGGGATTTTGATAACAAAGTAATCATTATTTTATAGAAATGACAAATGATATTTGAGGATGGAGACATGTGATTTATAACACTGTTGGATCTACGTGAAGGAGATCGATATATCGAACTAGTCAAGGGAGAGCTTCTCTGGGAGGAGTTGGACAATATTCATAATGTTATAGCCTAACAGGAGGACTATATAAATCCCATGCCTAACGGAATGTTGAGATGGTGCAATATGTATCCTATGCCTCACATTATGAGGAATTTTTAGACAATTGGTTGAATTTATTGCATGAAGTTAGTAAATGGAAATGTACACACATCACAAGGATAGTGCACTCAATATGAATTGAGGTCCATAACCCACCTTGCTTCAATGGGTTTCTTGAGGTAGATATTTTTGTACAAGAATTTGAAGCCCAAATACCAAAATTTCAGAGGATTTCACCACTAGACATGTTGTTGTGTGCAACCCTAGCCAAATTGTGGGTTGCACATAAGTTATAAGTAACAAGATGGAAATAGTGTAAGAAAATGATGAAGATTAGGTTCGGGAGTAGCTTTGGGGTCTGTGGGGATAAGTGGAATTCCCTAGACACACTTGAAGTAGTATGTTGTAGCATGGACCAAGGGATGAGTGCCACAATAGGAGTGGGAAAATCGATTTATACACACCTTGGACACCATTATAACTAACTAGTATGTTAATTTGGAAGTGCACAAATGAACCAAGGATTGTAACGCAATGGTGAAAATTTATAGTGCTACATGAAGCATTAAATGTGTTGGGACAAAATATATTCACTTCTAAGGAACTGATAATGGTGGGGAACATGCCATTGTGCTCTATGCATCAACACCTGCATATAACATAGGAGTTTTTGGAGTGCTACAACATAGCATAACAAGGAGAGGAGGAAGAGGATCCCTCGAACATCAAATTCTAAAAGTGGAAGGGGAGCACCAAGTAGGTGGACTACCATTACAATCTCTAGAGTACAAACAACCTATTTGAAATTAGAAGGTGAACATTAGTACAGAGGAAAGTCCCCAGCAGGGAAACTTTTAAGGATGGAAATTTATCTTAAATTATAGAAACCTTGGCAAGTATTACTAGTCCTTAATATGAAAAATGTAAAATAATAGGTGATATCCTTGTAAAAAAATTCAAATTTCTAGTGATTTTATATATAGCCTCTACAAAATTTTGGTGATATTTGAGGTAAAATAATTTGATATTATAAAATTTGGACGAATATTTTTTAAGAAAAATGAAAATTGGCACATATTTTTTGGCGAAAAAATAGAAAAATAGACCACTTGCGAATATCAGCCGCTAAAATTTTCCTTGGTCCCCAGATCATGGCCATTGCAGAGTATTGGGATGAAAATGCCATCGAGAAGGTTGTAGACTTTCTACGTGAGTATTATGATCTGATCCTTAACAATATTCAGAGAGAGAGAGAGAGAGAGAGAGAATTTTGTCACCCAGGTTGAACCCAGGAGAGGGAGAAAAATGTTCATAGTTAATTGGTAGGGTACAAAAATTAGAATTAGAATGGTTGAATTAATCAAATTTTAATAAAAAAGGGTACTGCTCATTCTAGATATGAATACAGTTTGGTGTAGGAGCATTCATGTGCAGTAGTGATGGCTAGTGGCTGTAGGGATCATAGTTCTTATGGAGTGGTAGATTAAACTGATCCTCTGTGCTAGAAGGGATGATTATAAAGGGGAAATAAAGTGGTATAAGAAGTATTGAAAGATAGACAACACGTAGTGTTGGGGGACAACCCACTAGAGAATTTTTTTATGTGAAATTTAGAAAGGGAATGTGGAAATTGTATCCTTGGAATTTGAATACACCAATAATAGTGGATTCCAACATGTGAAGGTTCAGAAATTCATAGCAAGGTTGGAATCACATCATGATGACCATGCTGAATGGTAACTCAGTTTGAATGAAATAAAGTGGCTCGAGAGGTTGTCAAATTTTATTAAGGCTACTAATGGAAGAACGCAAATTATCATATTCAACCATATATTATCATGATGAAGACCCAAATGAGGATAATACTATAGTGAAGGAAATATAATCTTTTGAAACTAGATAGCCCGAGAATGGTAGCATGTGCAAGCCATCATATCTAGTTGATAAGAAGGAATTCAAAGATTCATATCAAAATATCATAATGACACCCTTAATTTCATAATCACCTACAAGGGGAGAGGAAGTGACTTGAAGGGATATAATACAGTACTCATGGGACGACGTGGTGCAAAGATATTATATGGAGCCATCTCAAAATAGTTAAACTTAGAGAATAAAAGAGTATTTCATGATTGTATAGTGTGGTATAGTAGAAAGCTGGCACAAAGTGAAAATAGATACAATGAGATAGACAGACAAAGTTGAAGGAGGAATGAGAAAGGTTAAGGAACTAACCGGAGAAGATGTTCTAGTTGTTGGTGATTATAGGGCAATATAGCTACAGAGAGGGAGATTGTGTTGAAATAACCCAAGATGGTATAACAAGAACAAAAGAGTTTGTCCATGGGTGGTGGTTCTATTGTCTCAAGCGGCATGCATGAGGAAATGCCCCCTCCACTCACATGAATGTTTTTCACATTGGAATATATTTATACTAATTAGCTTAGCCTTACACTGCATTTGGCAAGGCTTTGTGGTCATATATTCCAGATAAATGTTGGGGAAATCTCTACCACGGGGATTCTACCACCAGAACAAGGGTTTGTCATGATGCATGATGGGGTGGAATGGGGATAGAAGTAGTAGAAACCCTGCTCTCATGGATGCAAGGAAATGAAAACACTTCACGAGCACTTGGTTGCTACATGAAAAAGGATAAGCCTTCATATCACAACGACCCTCGTGGTACCTTGGAGAAGGATCGAGGGTCGATGCCTAGCCTATAGCTGCTAGAGGAAGGAGAAGGTATATCAACAAGAAAGGGTTAATGATCAAGGATAGCCATTAAATATGACCTGCGAGCAACAGTGGTGGCAAGGATTCTTTTTCTGAGGACATCATGATGGAGGGGAAAAACCCTTTGACCTATTTTAAGAGAAGCAATCCAACAAGACTTCCTCATCATACATGCGACTATTGTACTAAAAAAATATATAACCTCACTAACAAAGAAGTATTACCAAAGCCATGGGAATAGAAGGAGGATTTGGTGGCTTGGGATGAGCCACATTTTTCTGTTGGGGGCTTCTTTGAGCACATTTTTTTTTTAGGTATTAGATTGCACAAAAGAATTGAGGAGTGCTGAAGGGATGGGTGGAGTGAAACATAGAGTTGGAATACCATGTAATGCATAACATAGGAGGATTTCATATACGAAGGAGGAATTTTCACCCGAGGACATGAGGCACGTGATACGAAATATCATTAGTCAAGATTTTGTTGCAGGATGGAGCTAACAAAGGATGTCCTAGTAGGGCAGAGGTTATAGATCTTTTACATGATAATGGCGAATGGTGGAGTGGAGAAGTTTGGCGAGGATATTTCAAAGGAATATTAGTATGCATGTACCATCTCAGGGATGGGATCAAAAAATATCCAAACGACCTATGAGATAACTGGAAAGACTAGGTAGAGGGTTGAGAAGATTTGAAGGGCATCCAAGTGATGATAAGAAGGGTGCTGAAGGTAGAACACGGGTTTGGCAAAGGATGAAGATGAAATGTAGAGTTTTCTCTTGGGTACGTGCTGTATGTATTTGTATGTCTGTAGTGGTAGGCATGGATGTTAGAGTGAGTAGCCATTGGGAATCCCTATTATATTATTCATGCATATATCTATATCTAGTTTTGGACTATGGGCTTTGTTCACTCTCTCTGTTTGGTATATATTTGAAAGGCTACTGAGCTTGCTGGTTTTATGAATGTGACATAGTGCATCACACATTTTCCATTTATGATAATATAATATAATGGATGGTTTAGTTTCCCCCTATATTTCATGTTGATGCATAAATACATGATGTTGTTGATGTCGTCTAGTATTTTTTCTGTTAAATGGTTTGTAATGGTTCCAAATACTTGTAAACTTGTTTGATGTTCTAGATATTCATAAGGCAGTTAATGCTGATAAATAAGTTTGTTTAACAGTTAGGGAATTTATCCTTAATATTGTTGACATAAGAATTAATGGTTGAACATATAACTCACTATGACATCATATGCATTCTCACTTATGGCTTGTGCATTGTCTACTAATTCTAGGGCCTTAAAGAATTACGTAGTGTGTAGTCCTATGTTTATGGTGAAGTGCTTGATAGGCAGGAGTTGAGTGTCACAATTCATAGACAATCATTTCACACTATGGAAACTTGGTTGTCACTGTCACCCATTAGTATATCGATGAAAGTTCACCCACTTCATTCATGTTATCGAAAGCGCCAATGTTGAGCAGTTTTTGTTGCCTACTGTGTAGAAATATCAGGTCTATCAAAAACTCATCCACCATTGTCGCATAAAAGTATTTATCATAAGTAGAATACTTTTTTTTCCTTATTCCATTTCTCACTTAAATACACAATTGATTTTCCATCACTGATAAGGATAACTTTGATAGTTGTTCCACTAGCATCGCATTGTACGTCAAAAGGATTTTCGAAATGAGTCAAAATTAAAATATATTTCATTTTCATTTTCTTATTTTAATTGGAATGCATCTTTTTCCATTGTTGTCCATCAAAATGGTTGATATTCCTTCATAATTATCTCCACTACTAGTGCACAAATGCGATCAAAATTATGAATAAATTTCCTGTAAAAGCTAGGCAATCTATGGAAAGTTATCACTTCATGGATATTAGTTGGATAAGGCCAATATTTATTGGATTTTTGCTTCTCAGTGGCCATTTTCAGCCCTTTACAAGAAATACTAAATCTTGAATAAAGAAATTATATGTTAAGGAAGGAACACTTTTTCAATTTTATTAGAAGTTTCTCCTATTGCAATTTATTTAGTATCAGTTTTAAAAACTTGAATTAATCCTCCTTAGTCGTATTCTACAGAAGGAAATCATCCAAATAAAGGATTATGAAGATACCAATGAATTCCTTGAGGACTTTATTCATGAGCCTCATGAAAGTGTTGGGTGTTTTGGTCTATCCAAAAGGAATAACCAACCACTCTTACAAGTCATCATAGGTATTGAACATTTTCTTACACATGTTCCCTTCTCTCATTTGAATCTAATGGTACCCTTTATTTAAATATATTTTGGAAACTCGTACCATTTAGATAATATATAATGTCATTCATACGGGGCAAAGGAAATTTGTATTTTATGGTTATCTTCTTAGTCACTTTCGAAAGAGTGCACATTCTTCAACCTCCATATTTTTTTAGACTAAGGACAACTTTCACAACAGAAGGGCTTCTGCTTTCTCTGATTAGGCCTTTGCCCAACAACTACTCGACTTGCTTCCTCATTTCTTCATTTTCTATAGGGGTCATTCTATAACCTACCTTGTTAGGTAGATTAGCTGCTCAAATTGAGACTTTAATATAATGATACTCCTCGCAAGTGGCAAAGAATTAGGTAACTCATCCCCAATAACAACAGAAAATTCATCTAATATTGATTGTATTTGAGTAGGAAACTAATTTAGATGTGTGTGTGTGGGTAAATATGGTTTACATCTTACCAGTTACAGTGAATTGTATCTCTTCTTCTTGCTTGACTTCTTGTAGCAAATATTTATGGGCCATCATTAATACATGTGGGCCTCAATCCTCTTTAACTTCATTGTCCTACAAATATAACAACATGTGCTTGTAGTTGTCTTTCTCAAAATATTATGTTTTCTTCCTTCCGTCATGTATAACTCTGCCATATTGGCACAACTTGCCCAATAAGACATGGAAAACATCCATATCCATGAGGTCGCGCAACACCTCATCCTTGTAGCTACTGATTTGAAATTTCATCTTTCTCTGTTCATTGACAAGAATCAAGTGTCCCTTTTGTAACCACATCACGTGATAAGGAAGGGTATGTATCATCCTTTCCAACCCCAATTTCTCCATCATTTAAGCAGTACTAGTGCTGCCACTATGAATAATTACATTGCATCATTTTCAGTTTGACTTGTAGATTATTCTAAACAAATTCCTCACTTGTGGTGGTTCTTGCTTGTCATTTTCCCCTCTAATTAAAATTCTCTTTAGCATCAGAGACTCACCCAATTAAGTGGTTTCATATTTTACTTATGTTCTTGTTGCCACATCCTTGGACTTTGCAATAGGTGCTCCTCTTTGACTTGTCGATTTATTTTCATGAAAATTCCATGAGAGATGGCCTATCTTTCCATATATGTACCATCTCACTTTCGTGTTTGAACCCCTACCTATTCAGGAAAATCTCGTACCCCTTGTTTTTCCTCCTCTTTGATATTAACTGCTTGAACTCCTGACTTATTATCTTGGATTCTAGGCTCTTCCTTGATGGGAGACTCTTTGCCTCTAGCTAGAGTCCTTCCTGTACTAGGTTGACTATGCTTTCTAGCAAACTTTTCTTCAACCCTTAGTGTTGAGTAATATGCATCCTCCATAGTATTCAAGGATAGGAGGACGATTTATCCTTAAATTTCAAACCTCAACTCATTTATGTGAGTTGCCACCTTCTCCACATCTTCCTCCATGTGGCTTGATCCTATATTGACCTTGTAGAATTAGTCTCTACGTCATCTAATTTGGCCCCAAATTCGGTAATTACCTCAAAAAATTAAACTAGTAATCATGGGTCATAAATGTTCTCTTAAACTTATCCAACATCTTATCCTCACTTTTAACCTTCTCTTTTCCTTTTTTTCTCCGATCTGTGTACAACACATACCACGATAGTGCTACATGCCTCATGGTTTTAGTGTACTTGACCTTCTAGTTGTCCTCAACATCCTCATAGACAAAATACTTCTCTAGAGTGTTGGCGCAATACAAGAGCTCTTCCACTTTGAGGGTGGCATAATGTAGTTGCACTTCCATATTTTTTCTAGGGCCAACCATGGTGACTAGCTTAATCAAATTCTCTTCATGCTACTCTCTTCTTAAATCTCTTTGTATCACTTCCTCATAACTCGTACCCTCACTCTCACTCATGTCTTTGCATGACGTTCTCATCTCTTAATAGTTTACATGGATTCTATTCTTACCTATATGTTCCTCAACTCCAATCTCTAGTCACCATACACATGCATGGTGCCATAATATAGGGGAACTTCAAGATTTTGCGTAGAGTCAACCTTGGTGACTAGCTTAATCAAATTCTCTTCATGCTATTCTCTTCCTGGAGCTCCTGTATCTCTTCCTCATAACTCTTGTCCTCACTCTCACTAATGTCCCTTGCATCATGATCCAATCTTGCCTAGGTATACTTCAACACCAATCTCTAATCACCATCCATTTCATGCCGTTATTCCTTTTATATGACTTGTTCTTATATTGAGCCTGTAAAATTCCTCTATATACTTTTTGAGCATCATGGATTTCTACCCCAAATTTTGTAAGTGCCTCAATAAATTCAACTACTAATCCACTCGCATAAATTTTCTCTTAAACTTAACTAACATCATATCCCATCTTTTAATCTTCTCTTTTCCTCTTTTTCTCATGTGTGAGCACAACTCACTCCACCATTGCACTGCATCCGTAGCGGTTACATCGTGCATGACCTTCCAGCCCTCATGAACATCCTCATTGTCAAAATTCTTCTCTAGAGTGTTGATCCAATACAACAACTCTTCCAAATTCACGGTGCCATAATATAAGGGCACTTCCATATTTGTTCTAGTGTCAACCTTGGTGACTAACTCAAATGCTCTTCATGCCACTCTCTTCCTAGAGCTCCCTGAACTCTTAACCTCACACTCACTGATGTCCCTTCCATCATGTTCTCATCTCTCGGCAATTTACATGGCTTCCATTATTTTATTTCTTAGATATGTTTCAAGTCCAGTCTCTAATCACCATACATTTCATGCCCTTATTCCTCTCCGAAAAAGCATATTAATAGCACGTTCTTAAAAACTTCTTCAAATTTACTTGTAACAAGCATATTAACAACACGCTCTTAAAAACTTCTTCAAATTTATTTGTAGTTACAATTTTATTAGAGCACAAATGCACACTCTAATACTACAAATTAATGTCGCAGTACCATAATTAAAATTTTCTGCCCTCAATATCTTTACAACATGCACAACTAAAAGAAAAATTTGAGACCCTCCAATTATTTTATCCTAGTTTTTTCAGAGCTCAAGTGAACACTCTAATACTACAAATTAATGTCGCAGTTTCATAATTAAAATTTTCTTCCCCCAATATCTTTACAACATGCAAAACTAAAAGAAAATTTTTAGACCCTCCAATAATTCTGTCACATTATTTCTCGCGAGGAAAATGTTTTTAACTCTTTCTTCTTTTTTTTAAATTAAATAAAATCGCGATTGTGTTGACAAAGCACAATTCCCAATACAAGTCAGGATCAGACTGTAGGGAGATTGAGCGAAGCTCTCTATCTCTTCCTTGATAAGGCATTACTTCAAACCCTATCAACCACCCCACAGGCTGGGTTGGGGGGTCGGCTCACAATTCTATTGACTAATTGTATGCTGATAGCCCAACTACCGAATAACTAGCAGGAACCACTGTACAAGGTCGGTGTTAATCTCTACTGCCCAGTTTGTGGAATGCAAGACTTTCGTTGGGTTTCCAATTAGGGGCCCATCAATTCACTCTTCCACCTAAGGTTGGAGATTTCAGTATTTTGTTACTGAGGTTTCTTTGTATTTGATGAGGTATCCCAACTTTTCCTTAATAAGTATTTCTCACTAGGGAAGTTTATCCAATGGGATACTCCTCAAACTATCTAAAACAAATCTAATTCATCACTATTCATATACTCTCCATGATTCATGATGGATGAGGAATTCAACTACCTCCATAGACTCGGCACATTAAAAATTAACTTCATGCAGAGATTCGCAATTAGAGGAAAAAAACATACGTATTATCTTAAACCAGAGATGATTTAGACTGTAACAAGACAAAATTAAAATTTCAAACAGTGTATATATACAATGTGGCAAAGAGAAATATCCTTTAATGGGACACAGGTGTGCCTCTCATAGAAACATCTCTAAAATGGACAACTATACCTTTTTCCAGAAGCCCTAGCGAGAAAACAAAACAACTATGAAACTATCCCATAAAATGGACATATCTACAACCATAAAAAACACATTAAATTCACAACTAGGCATTTTTCTAGAAGCCTTGGCTAGAAAGAACAACTATCTCATAAAAGGGACATATGCACGAACACAAAAAAAAAACACATTGGTATAGTTGTCCTCAAGGGACATAAGTCAAACTGATGGTAAGGTATTTATAAAAAATGTTTCAAGAAAAGAGAGAATGGAGCAAATCACATTGGTATAGTTGTCCTAAAGGGACATAAGTAAAACTGACTGTAATTTATTACAAAAAATATTTCAGGAAAAGAGATGATGTAATGTCCCGAGAAAAATTGTAAATATTTTATTTACCGTTGTATGAAAAACAAATTGGACAATATTGTTATGTTCTATTTAGTGAAATAATATTATTAATTTTCTAAAGATTAGGAAATGATTGAAGAGTAACAGATTTTGTAACTTCTCATGAAAGAAGTGGAAAAGACAATTGCCTAAAAAACCCTAACTACCTCCCCTAACTGGGGATGCTCCAGAGAAAAGGAGTGTAGGGGAGGAAAAACCGGGCTGATAGGTCAGGTGGTAAGGGAAAAATAACTGCTAAGTATGGTGAGGACCAGATAGCAGAGGCACTGTGTGCAAGCAACTTGCAGAAGACTGTGGTCTTGTAAGAAAGCTTGGGGGGAGATTTGGTCCCGAAAGACAAATCTCATGGATGGGAGGCTGATGGGCAGCAGGAAACAGAGGTGACCACTTCCACTTGGAATTTTTCCTTTAAAGCACTACACAGGTAAGTGGTACCACTGGAAGTTATTTGTTGCATAAATGAAATTATGTGTCTTATCTGAGTTTGGAAAAGATGTTGAACAGATATCTAGCAAGTTAACAGTAGGACTGTAAATGTATTTAAATCTATATAGAAGCAGGAAGGTGGAGCCGGAATCGCCGGTCACAGTAGATTCTAGTTAAGTTTATAATAAGGTCTGCATTTATTTAGAATTGGAAAAACCCCATTCCAGGGTAGCGCAAGCTATGGAATTAATTCCTCTACGAGTCTTTAAATAATATGGAAATTATATATGATAAAATCACGGTAGTAGTAAATCTGGAAAGCAATTCTTGTTGCCTATGTAAAGTAAAGAATGCATGCTGGAAGTACTAGTCACGAGAAACAGAGAACCGAAATGAAAATATTTTAATAGAAAACTAAAGCCAAACCCTTGGGTGGAACGCCACTGGAAAAACGTGGGCTCGGTAACCAGGGTTAGAACCCGAGGGCCAAAGAATGAATCATGGGAAGGGTCGAAGTAGCTGGGAGGGACAAGAGTATGTACTCTAGAGTCACGTAGTTCTAGCCTTCTAGTGCAACTGCAAATTTATAAGTTTAAACTCGTGAGATTACTTAAACCCTGCGCAGAGGTGAAACCCCTTAGGGTTAGCAGTGACAGGGACAATCTCAAGCATTATAGCTAAGTTTAACAGATATTAAAACTTACAGTAGAAGAGCAAAGGTAGGCATTCTAAATTCCCAAGACAAGGACGTGATGATATAACAGAGATGCAAGACTTCTGGAGATTATTATTATTCATGAAACCCTGAAAATCGAAATTACACAACATAGAACTACCATATCGTTCTGACCCAAACTGTGAAAGAATTTTACCATAGAAATTGTACAGGAAATGAAATTATGAAATACATACTTCAAACAGAAATTGAAATGCGTATTCGTAACAATATATATATCAAGTAAAATGTCCAAAGAGTAAAACTCAAGAGATTTCCATAGTTCAAAAAAAAGTCATAACTGTAATACCAAAGCAAGGATTACTTACATGAATTCAGGAAAAACTCTAAAATATTTCCTACAAAAAAATAGGAGCTCGAATTTACATTCGTATGGCTCTGTATCCAATAAACTAGAAGTTTCTATACACCATGAAACTATACCAAACTAAGTTCTCAGGACTGGAGTCCCTTTCACAAATCTGAGTAGTAAAAACCTCACCAGCACAGCCATGACCTCAAGGCTCGCAGCCGGGTAGGCAACTTCCCCAAAGGGGGTAATGTCTATTCTTATAAATTAAAAGAAACTAACAAGGCATTCACCTGAAAATCATTACAAAACCCTGGAGCTTTCACCTTTCACCAAATCTAGAAGAAATCATTTACACCCTGAGAGCTGAGTCTCTAAAATAAAAAAAAATATGACTGACAGATATCCTCTCTATCAGATAAACATAAGATGTAGTTAACTCATACTCGGAAACATTCAGAGAGACTGTAGGGTATCCACCGGGCAAAAGCAGCTCCAAGACATCAACCATAGTTGCGACCCCTACGGTTGTAGAGCAATAGAAGCAACGTTAGCAATCGAATTATTAAGCAGGGAATTGTTGTATGATTACAAATAACAAGATCGATTGTATGCTATGCTTAAAATGAAAAAAAAAAAAAAAAACAGTTGCAAACATTTTACTTGAGAAATCTTCTGCATAGGAGAAGCCATGACCCTATATCTAGAAAGACCACCATCTTGGAGGAAGCCCTGGTTCGGTAGACAAATGCCAGCCACAATGCAGAGAAGGAAATGAAACAGAGCGGATGACGAGGAAAGGAAAAGGTAAATGAGGCGAAACACCCGAGAGCAGGGTTGGTAAACCTCCAGAAGAAGCCCACCGTAGGATCACATACCCAAGATCTCCAGCGTTGGAGCATCAAGGAGCCTGAGGTGCACTGCAGTGGAGTGACAAGTCTACCATGCCACGTACCAGGATAGAACAACAAGTTTAATGCCATTACCATAAACCACACCACAAGATAAATGAGCATGATAGATTGAGCGCTTAAGCACCAAGTCAAACAACTGGCGGAATGGTTGAAATTCCCAAGGTATGGGTAGCATTACTTCAACCTTTAATCGATGGCCTTTAATCAAAATCGATAACCCAGGAAATAAGTGCTGTAAAACTCCATTAAATGCAACTGTATTTACACCAAGTTAAATACACCAAGATTATTACCATGTTACATTTATCATGTTACAGTATGATAATGTATACCTTGTGTAATGTGTTAATTAGTAAAAAAAAATTACATTTACTTTTATCCTTTGGCATGTATGAACTGGAGGTGTGACATGTGGTGTCAGAGCCAAGGTTTACAAAGCTGGGCCTCTGGCAAATGTGCTAAGAAAAGATCAATTAATTATTATTTCTTGATGTTTCTTGATTATTGTTAACTCACTAACGTGTGGAGAACAGGAAATAACAGGTTGTGAGATGAATGGATGGTGTTCTACACAGAAATATGGCTGGCCCAAGACTTGCCACATTCCCTGGAAATAATCCTGAAATATGGATACATTTAGGAGAAGAGGCACGCAACACTAATCATACCATATTAGAAATAGTTCAGGAACTAAAGAATGAGATTGCCCACCTGCGAGAGGACAATGCAAGGCTAACCATTGAACAAGAGAAAATTATGAAAAGCTTTTCTGATAAGAAGAATTAGCGCCAGCCAATTCCTAGCCTTGACCAGGACCAAATGTCAAAGGAACAGGGTTACCATACAAAATATGAAGGAACAGGAGGAGGGGAAGAAAATCAGGAAAAGAAGTTGGACAATGTTTCAGAGAACCCCACATCAAAAAGGCAGCGAGTGGAATTACAAGGGGAATTCCGGAAAATTAAACCGCCACTCTTCAATGGAGAGCTGGAAGAAGTAGCCAAAGCCTGCTTAATTAACATGAATAAATACTTTCAATTATATGAGTACGATCACAATCTAAAAGCTCGACTGGCTATCTTTCAACTACAAGGGAAGGCCACTTTATGGTGGGAAGAGGTCAAGATTGTATGTGGGGTAAGTGAACAAAATATAACTTGGGAGAAGTTCCAAAAATTTTTCAAGGAAAGATATCTGACGGAACGATTTTATGATGAGAAAGCAAGGGAATTTCACGACCTACAGCTTGGACAACAAACCATGGATGAGTTCATCACCCGTTTTACCTCTTTTCTTAGATATGTACCTTACATACGTGAGGAAGAGGCCAAGGTACAATGTTTTGTCAGCAGTTTACCTATGGAAATGAGGGAGAGAATTGAGTTCGATAACCCAAAAAAATGGACGAGGTTATATGAAAATCCAGGATATGCTATCAGCAAAGCAAGCAGAAGGGTGAAATTCTGGGCAGGAAATGGGCTGATAAGAAAAATAATAGAATTGATATGGGCAATAAGGGAAATCGGGGCAGTGCTGGCAAAGGATTTTCTAAGGGACAAAACAATAGAAACCTTCCCAAAAACCAGCTCAGAATTAAGGCACCATCTGAAAAAAAATTTAGCGAGCAATCTAGTAGATTTGATAATGAAGGAACAACAAGACCCCTAGTGCAATGTTGCGGATGTGGGGGGCCACATTATGTTAAAAACTATCCTCATCGTAAAGGCATTGAACAGTTTTCACAAATCCACGAGGCATCAACAGTAGGTGATGTGGTCTGGAGCATTCCAAAAATTAATGCTGCTCTTGATGATCATTAGGCATAATATCAACCAACTATGGTGGAGTTTGAAGGTAAGATTTTTAATCATACCATATCTATTTTAATTGATCCTGGTGCTACCTTAAGTTATGTTAGTCCTAAGGTTGTGGAGCATTGTAAATTATAGTCTGTTAAATTTAAAAACCCTTGGCTAGTACAATTGGCAATAGGGGCAAAGAGGTAGGTGTTGGCCAAGGTCAATAACTGCCCTCTGGAAATAGTAGGTCAGCCTTTAGTGGCAGACCTAAACATACTTCCCCTTGGATCTTATGATGTGTTGATTGGTATGGACTGGTTGGAGAAACACTAGTCCATTATAAATTTTAAAACAAATACTCTCTGCTACAAGGATGAGCAGGGAAAACTGTAAGAGATGCAAGGCATTCTAAGGCCTGTGCAGGTTCGGCCAATAACTTCTTCTCAATTGGCCAAATGTATTAGGAAAGGTTGTCAGGTTTATGCTATTCAAGTTGGGTATGCCAACCCAAAGGACAAAACAACCACCTTGGATAGTATTCCTATTGTTCAAGAATATGTAGATGTATTTCTGGAAGAGATACTTGGGTTGCCACCTAAGCAAGACATAGACTTCACTATCGATTTGATGCTAGGAGCAACTCCAGTGTCTCGAGCTTCATACCATATGAGAATACCAAAACGTACAGAGTTAAAAATGCAATTGCAGGAATTGTTGGATAAAAACTACATCCACCCCAGTGTGTCACCTTAGGGAGCCCCCATGCTATTTGTCAAAAGGAAGGATGGTACCCTTCATATGTGCATGGACTAAGTTGAGTAAGTTAATAGTTAATATCAAGTATATTTTACACCGAATTGACGAATTATTTGATCAAGTAAAAGGGGAAACTGTTTTTTCAAAGATTGATCTATGATTTGGATATCACCAGATCAGAACCAGAGAGGAGGATATAGCCAAAACTACTTTTAGAACTCGTTGTGGTCACTATGAGTTTGTGGTACTACCCTTTGGGTTAACCAATGCCCCTACGACCTTTTTGTGTTTGATGAATAACATATTTCATCAGTATTTGGATAAATTTTTATGAATATTTATTGACGATATACTGATATATTCCTGGAATTTGGAGGAGCACAAGGAACATCTTAGACTGGTGATGCAAACCCTCTGGGAACATCAACTATATGCAAAGTACAGCAAGTGTGATTTCTTTAAGGAAAAAATTTAGTTCTTAGAACATATTATTATGAAGGATAGAATCGCGGTGGATTCCGAGAAGATTAGGACCATAATTGAATGGCCAGTACCAAAGGACGTAGCGGATATAAGATCCTTTATGGGGTTAGTTGGTTACTACAGATGGTTTGTGGAAGGATTCTCCAGAGTGGCCTACCCTATCACCTCCTTACAAAAGAAAGGGAAAACTTTTAAATGGACCACAGAATGCCAAAAAAGTTTTGAATAGCTCAAGCATCTGCTCACCACAACACCTATATTGAGCATAGCAGATCCAGCTAAGGACTACGTGGTGTGTACAGATGCAAGTAAGGAAGGGGTAGGAGGGGTACTGATGCAAGAAGGTAAGGTAATCACCTATGAGTCTAGGAAATTAAAGGAACATGAGCAGAAATATTCCGCATATGATTTGGAGCTGGTAGCCATTATTCACGCCTTAAAGATGTGGCGCCACTACCTAATGGGAAGAAAATTTCTGTTAATGACAGACCATCACAGCTTGACTAATTATTTCAGTCAGCCTACATTAAATGCCAGACAGGCACGGTGGGTAGACTTCCTAAGTGGATTTGATTTCGAGATTAAGCATCTGAAAGGGAAGGAGAACCGGGTAGCAGACGCTTTAAGTCATAAGGTGCATTGTCTTTATGAAATTGCTTGCAGCAGGGTGAAAACTACCCTCGATGAAATGATTAAAAGGACAACAGAACAAGATTTAAAATATCAGCAAATAAAACAACAAATTCAGAATCCAACCAGTAAAGAAAATCAACAAGGATACACTATGGATGTTGTTGGCATGCTGAAATATAAAAACAGGTTGTATGTGCCCAACCAAAATGACATTAAAAACTTGATTTTAGATGAATTTCACAAAAGACCTTATGTTGGACACCTGGGATATCAAAAGTTGATTACCGCACTCCAGAAGGAGTACTATTGGCCAAGTATGAAGAAAGATGTAGCAGAATATTTGACACATTGTCAGGAATGTCAACTAGTTAAAGCAGAACATCAGCACCTTGCTGGATTATTGCATCCACTACTAATTCCGGAGTGGAAATGGGAAACCATCTCTATGGATTTTATAACAAGATTTCCCAAGTAAAAAAGAAACAATGATTCCATCATGGTGGTAGTCGACAAATTAAGCAAATCAACTCATTTTATACTAGTCCAATCCACTTACAAAGCAGTGTGGATTGCCCATATTTTTATGCAAACACTCTATTTTTATGGATTAATAAGTTCTTTACCTAGATTTATAATTTATCTATTTTTAATATGATGTTGACATGGCATGTTTTAAATATTAATAATTTTATATATAAAAGAGTCATGTGTTAACATTTTAATACTTAAAATATAGAGTATAAATAAAATATTTTAATGTCATCATACAAATTAATTATATATATATATATATATATATATATATATATATATATATATATAGATAGATAGATAGATAGATAGATAGATAGATAATTTATTATAAAATTTATACATATAAGATAGAATTCTTATTCTATAAAGACGTTTTTTTGGGGGAGATTTGTGGTTTTTAATATGAGGGTCACATGTAACATTTTAAATACTTATAAAAAAATAATTGTGTATATATAAAGATAGTCCTATGGATAGATGTCGTCTACATCTAAATATCATTGGTTTACATATTAAGTTTTTAATGTGTAGAATGTGAATTACAAATAACATATTTCAATGTCAACTGTGTATATATTATATAAAGAAAAAGAAAAAATATATAGATATAACAACTTTTCAGAAGAAAAAAATGAAGTGGATGAGAGGCAAAAGAAAATAAACTAGAGTTTGTAAGATCTCAAAGGTTAAATTTTTTAAGAGTTCTAGAACACTTTAGTGTTCTGATTAAAAAATAAACTTTCAGCAAGGAAGAGAACTGGATCTAAAATGTAGCCACTTTATTTAATTAATAATTGAAAATAATACATGCCAGAATTATTAACATAGAAGCCCTTGCCAATGTGTTATAGATGTGATATGAAAATATAAGATAATAGAAATAAACCTAGAAATAACAAGATCTGAATAGATAGAAATGCTCTTTTATTGATCAAACCCTTAAGGTAGGGCAATAGCATACATTCACTCCTTAAGGAAGGAGAATACTCCACAAGCCATATGCCTGTTCATACAATAATCCTTGACATCTCTCAAATGAGAGTTTCTAGCCTCTATATAGGCCTCATACATACAATATCATGGGTCATTACCATGGTTCCCTTAATAACATCTATCTAATACCATGGCTTATTACATTATTGCTAACTACTTGTGGTGCCTTACATGATATGTGTTAACCACCTTATTTATTACTATGGCCCATCCCATTATAACATTATTCCCTTGGGTACCTCCCTTTGTACCCCATATTATCCCCCCAGGTATACTACATTCCACCCCCTTTAACATGTTTCGTGCTCAAAACATGGGAAGAACACAAATAATAAGATCTAGTCAAAAGAGTAGTCCACTGATACCATGCACGTGCATCTAGCCATCCAAGAGAAAGGTGAACTCTCGATCTAACTGGTGCCTCACTTGCTTGAGATGGAAGTTGATCCTTGTAGCTCTTCCGTGTTGATGTATAGTAGGTGGATCATCGCCCCTCTCGATATGCCATGCGGGGGCTATTGTACTTGTAGCTAATTTGTTGCCATCTTATTGGTTGTTGCTATATATATATATATATATATAAAATTTGTATTTCACTAATAGAACTTTCAGAGATATTTGGACTTCATTGTTTTTTATATGATATAGATATGCAAATCTGTAAATATTAATAAAATGTGTGTGTGTTTGACTTCTACATATAATATTTTAATTTATAAGATATGAATCATAAATAAAAAAAATCTAATCTTAATTATTTATATCTTATATAATACTCCATAAAACAAAGAGTATATCTATATATCTATATATATATATATATATATATATATATATATATATATATAATTAGTCAAAAATATATAAACATAAATTTTATATATAAAGTGAGGATTTTTTATGGATTAATAAGTTCTTTAGCTAGATTTATAATTTATCTATTTTTAATATGATGCTGACATGGCATGTTTTAAATATTAATAATTTTATATATAAAAGAGTCATGTGTTAACATTTTAATACTTAAAATATAGAATATAAATAAAATATTTTAATGTCATCATACAAAATTAATTATATATATATATATATATATATATATATATAGATAATTTATTATAAAATTTATACATATAAGAAAGAATTCTTATTCTATAAAGACGTTTTTTTGGGGGGAGATTTGTGATTTTTAATATGAGGATCACATGTAACATTTTAAATACTTATAAAAAAATAATTGTGTATATATAAAGAGAGTCCTATGGGTAGATGTCGTCTACATCTAAATATCATTGGTTTACATATTAAGTTTTTAATGTGTAGAATGTGAATTACAATTAACATATTTCAATGTCAACTGTGTATATATTATATAAAGAAAAAGAAAAAATATATAGATATAACAACTTTTCAGAAGAAAACAATGAAGTGGATGAGAGGCAAAAGAAAATAAACTAGAGTTTGTAAGATCTCAAAGGTTAAATTTTTTAAGAGTTCTAGAACACTTTAGTGTTCTGATTAAAAAATAAACTTTCAGCAAGGAAGAGAATTGGATCTAAAATGTAGCCACTTTATTTAATTAATAATTGAAAATAATACATGCCAGAATTATTAACATAGAAGCCCTTGCCAATGTGTTATAGATGTGATATGAAAATATAAGATAATAGAAATAAACCTAGAAATAACAAGATCTGAATAGATAGAAATGCTCTTTTATTGATCAAACCCTTAAGGTAGGGCAATAGCATACATTCACTCCTTAAGGAAGGAGAATACTTCACAAGCCATATGCCTGTTCATACAATAATCCTTGACATCTCTCAAATGGGAGTTTCTAGCCTCTATATAGGCCTCATACATACAATATCATGGGTCATTACCATGGTTCCCTTAATACCATCTGTCTAATACCATGACTTATTACACTATTGCTAACTACTTATGGTGCCTTACATGATATGTGTTAACCACCTTATTTATTACTATGGCCCATCCCATTATAACATTATTCCCTTGGGTACCTCCCTTTGTACCCCATATTATCCCCCTAGGTATACTACATTCCACCCCCCTTAACATGTTTCGTGCTCGAAACATGGGAGGAACACAAATAATAAGTTCTAGTCAAAAGAGTAGTCCACTGATACCATGCACGTGCATCTAGCCATCCAAGAGAAAGGTGAACTCTCGATCTAGGTGGTG
This sequence comes from Pinus tabuliformis, assembly GCA_031772625.1. NCBI lineage: Eukaryota > Viridiplantae > Streptophyta > Pinopsida > Pinales > Pinaceae > Pinus > Pinus tabuliformis. Next base: position 275,286,809 of record CM062804.1, on the reverse strand, counting down.
CCTCACTTGCTTGAGATGGAAGTTGATCCTTGTAGCTCTTCCGTGTTGATGTATAGTAGGTGGATCATCACCCCTCTCGATATGCCATGTGGGGGCTATTGTACTTGTAGCTAATTTGTTGCCATATTATTGGTTGTTGCCATATATATATATATATATATATATATATAATTTGTATTTCACTAATAGAACTTTCAGAGATATTTGGACTTCATTGTTTTTTATATGATATAGATATGCAAATCTATAAATATTAATAAAATGTGTGGGTGTTTGACTTCTACATATAATATTTTAATTTATAAGATATGAATCATAAATAAATAAAAAATCTAATCTTAATTATTTATATCCTATATAATACTCCATAAAACAAAGAGTATATAAATATATATAGTCAAAAATATATAAACATAAATTTTATATATAAAGTGAGGATTTTTTATGGATTAATAAGTTCTTTAGCTAGATTTATAATTTATCTATTTTTAATATGATGTTGACATGGCATGTTTTAAATATTAATAATTTTATATATAAAAGAGTCATGTGTTAACATTTTAATACTTAAAATATAGAATATAAATAAAATATTTTAATGTCATCATACAAAATTAATTATATATATATATATATATATATATATATATATATATAGATAGATAATTTATTATAAAATTTATACATATAAGAAAGAATTCTTATTCTATAAAGACGTTTTTTTGGGGGGAGATTTGTGATTTTTAATATGAGGGTCACATGTAACATTTTAAATACTTATAAAAAAATAATTGTGTATATATAAAGAGAGTCCTATGGATAGATGTCGTCTACATCTAAATATCATTGGTTTACATATTAAATTTTTAATGTGTAGAATGTGAATTACAAATAACATATTTCAATGTCAACTATGTATATATTATATAAAGAAAAAGAAAAAATATATAGATATAACAACTTTTCAGAAGAAAAAAATGAAGTGGATGAGAGGCAAAAGAAAATAAACTAGAGTTTGTAAGATCTCAAAGGTTAAATTTTTTAAGAGTTCTAGAACACTTTAGTGTTCTGATTAAAAAATAAACTTTCAGCAAGGAAGAGAATTGGATCTAAAATGTAGCCACTTTATTTAATTAATAATTGAAAATAATACATGCCAGAATGATTAACATAGAAGCCCTTGCCAATGTGTTATAGATGTGATATGAAAATATAAGATAATAGAAATAAACCTAGAAATAACAAGATCTGAATAGATAGAAATGCTCTTTTATTGATCAAACCCTTAAGGTAGGGCAATAGCATACATTCACTCCTTAAGGAAGGAGAATACTCCACAAGCCATATGCCTGTTCATACAATAATCCTTGACATCTCTCAAATGGGAGTTTCTAGCCTCTATATAGGCCTCATACATACAATATCATGGGTCATTACTATGGTTCCCTCAATAGCATCTATTTAATACCATTGGCTTATTACATTATTGCTAACTACTTGTGGTGCCTTACATGATATGTGTTAACCACCTTATTTATTACTGTGGCCCATCCCATTATCACATTATTCCCTTGGGTACCTCCCTTTGTACCCCATATTATCCCCCCAGGTATACTACATTCCACCCCCCTTAACATGTTTCGTGCTTGAAACATGGGAAGAACACAAATAATAAGATCTAGTCAAAAGAGTAGTCCACTGATACCATGCACGTGCATCTAGCCATCCAAGAGAAAGGTGAACTCTCGATCTAGCTGGTGCCTCACTTGCTTGAGATGGAAGTTGATCCTTGTAGCTCTTCCGTGTTGATGTATAGTAGGTGGATCATCGCCCCTCTCGATACGCCATGTGGGGGCTATTGTACTTGTAGCTAATTTGTTGCCATCTTATTGGTTGTTTTCATGCTGAGTGATGTGGGTGGTGATATGTTGAAGTTTTAACCAACATTGTATATTTATTTAATTTACCACCTATTGGAGCATGATTGGTATCTGGTATATGTTGTGGTGCCTGTTGTTGTTTCTTATCTTCCAATATTACTTCAACATCTGAATCTTCATCTGATGTAACATTTTCTGCTTCAGCCTCCTTTGACTCTACCTATTTTTCTGGTACCTGGTTTGATGTTTGTGTTTGGTTGTCGACCATCAATGGCTCATCATCTGATATGTAAGTCCCTGGAACATCTTCTGCTTCAGCTTCCTTGGACTCTACCTGTTTATTGATGGAAATATCCTGTAATGTAATTTTGTAATTTTCTTCTTTTTATACCAGAGCTTCAAGAATTTCTTCTGCACATTAATATTTATAGTACCCACTGATTCCATGCAAGGGTAGCCCAAAACAACATCCTCATTAGCCATATCTGAAGCATAGAAATAAGAATGAAATACATACTTGTCCATAGAAATCTTCAAACCTTTATAAACTTGCACCTGCTCATTATTAACTTGTGTGTGCTCAAACATCTATAACGAAGAACAAGGAAAGTTCACTATGGTTGTACTTGAAGAAATAAAGGAAGCCAAGGGTCTGGCAGACGTGGAAGAAATAAAGGAACCAGAGGGTCTGGCAAATGTAGAAGGTGTAGTAGAAGCCGAAGGTATGGAAGATGTAAAAGGTATAGTAGAAGCCCAAGGCTGAGCGAAGAAGGAATCCGAAGGTCCAGCAGCATAGATGGAAGCCAAAGGTCCAACAGGAAAAAAGTGGAAGCTGAAAGGCTAGCAGAAGCACAGAAGTAAGTCGCAGGTCCAGTAGGTTAGGAGCAGAAAATAACTACCAAACATATCTAGACAATATACAATAGAAGGATAGGTGTCCTTAGAGTTGGCGCTCCTAAATCTAAGGTTGGTGCCTTGACAAGACAGGGTTGCTACCTTGGAGCCTCACAAAAAGTCCAAGTTGGTGCTTCGAAACTGGTTGAAGCCTTATATACATTGTACCTGATTTATTATAATGATTATATTAATAAAAGAATTTATTCCTGTTGTTCATTTTATGTTTTAAATATAAATGTTTTAACTAATAAAAACAACAAGTGAAAAGAAATACTGATTCACCCCCCCAGTATTTCCAATAATTTGTGTTAGAGCCAGTACCTTCACTCAAAAGCCTAACATCTTGAAGGTTGATCATTAGAACACAAATGGCGAAGCCAAGGAAGAAAGTCTCCAATACTCCTAAAGATGTGTCTCCCTCTACCATTGAAATAGAAGACAACCAATTTGTGGAGGCTCCATGGTTCAATGGAAATTTTGATATATGCGAAACGAGAATGAGGAATTTCTTAAAGACTCAAGGCATTGAAATCTAGAAATCAGTGATAGTTGATAGCATGATGGATGGAGAATCCAAGGAGTACAATGCAAAAACAATGAAGGCAATCTTGAATGGGCTACTAGATTCTATAAAGAAAAATTTAGGAAAATGTTCGTAAGTAAAGGGTATCTGGGAAAAACTTCATGACCTTCACTCAAAAGGAGCATTTACCATGATCTCTAGTCAAGAAGATGATGGAAACCAAGAACAAAATCTAGAACCCATCATAGAAGCTAAAAATGAAAAAGATGACATTAAGGCTAAAGAAGATCTAGAAGATGAAGAGAATGAAAAAGACTTTGTAGAAGATCTTATCACTAAACTTATGGTTGTGATGGAAGAGATTATCAATTTTTAAAAGGAAAACAAGGAACTTAAAAAGAAAGCACTAGCTGGTGACCAAGAACAAACAAGGAAGAAATTTGACCTTGTCAAGATTCAAGTACAAGAAAGGGATGAAGAGCTTGCCAAGCTTAAGAAGGAATTTCATCAAAGTAAAAGAAAGCATCATGAAGAAGTCATATCCATGAAAAATTAATTGGATAAAGTAAAGAAACGGGAAGATACCTTGTCAAGTCAACCTGAGAAAAGGCATAAGAGCTTGAACAAACTTGAAAAACAGATTGGTCAGTACAAAGTAGAGGTCTCCTCTCCCAAATCTCAACTACAATAAGCATGAAAGTTAGCACAAGGAGCTGAGAAGACAATGGAAGCATTGGAAATCATAGAAGGACATGTTGATGAAGCAGTAAATGAGAGAAACACCATGATATGTCAACTAAAAGCAAAAGATGGAGAAATCTTCAAATTAAAATCTAACATCAACCTTCTCAAGGCTGAAACATGTACAGATACAAGGATCAAGGAAGAAATGGAGAGTAGTCTAGCAAAGGAAAATGAAGAAATCTTCAAAATTAAGTTAGATATCATCTCCCTTAAATTAGATGCAAATGAAGAAATACATATTAACGAAGATATTGAGAAACAACTTGCTAAGAAGAATAATGATTGCGAAAAATTGGAAGAGGAGATTGTCACCCTCAGGAAAAATGTTGAAGGGATGGACAAAACCTTGAAGATCTCTCAACCCTTGGATGACATGCTTAGCCATCAGAGATGTCCATTTGATAAATTGGGTCTCGGGTATGCAGGTGAATCCTTAAGAAAGAATCATAATGCTTCAAACAACAAGGATATGAGGAAGTTAGAAAGAAATGTTGATGCTCACAGTTTCAGCAAAGGTAAAGATAAGAGTCAAGGCATTAGTGAAGGAAGTCATGTTCCAAGAAGAAATGCAAATGTTGTCAAGGATGTGAGAAGCGATAATTATCATCAATCGATATCAAGGCAGAAAGGCTTTAGAAGTACAGCAAGGAAATCTCCATCTCCAAGGTACGAAAGTTTATTTCTTGGTTATTGTTATTCTTGTACATACTTTGGACACATGGATAAAGATTGTAGGGCTTATAATGATCCCCGTCAATCGCTGAGAAGAAATTTTGCAAGAAGAAGTCATGAGCTCTTATTCATGAATAACATAGAATGCTTCAAGTGTCATACATTGGGTAATTGTAACTTGATTTGGACACCTTCTCAAGCTAGAACCATGCCAGAAAAGAAAGTTACACAAGTATGGAGAAGAAAGAAAATATAGTTTGAAAATCTCCTAAACCCTCCAACCAACAACACATTTTGTTGACTTGATGAAGATATTCTTGATATTTCAAGTGTTTGATGATGAGATGTTGCCAAAAAGAGACCATGCATACAGTTAGGGGGAGCTTGTGATTCTTGATCATTATTGCATAATATATTCATGAAAGGGTCCTAATGAAATCCTTGTTGAGCTATATTAACAATCATTCTTTGATAAATATCATTTCTCAGGATCAGTACAATGAAGAACATGATCTTGTAACCATTCTTTGGACTATTGTTGAAGATGTTTTCCACTTGATCACTAAGTATCTAATTTGGAGCAGCAGAGAAGGCCATCCAATGCTAGAGAATTAGAGAAAATAACTATGTTTTTGGTATTACAGAAGTTGAATGTCTCGACTCAGGGATATAATGGGAGAATAGGTAAATCAAGCATAGTAATAGAGGCAACCTTCAAACAAACAAACACATCTTGGAATGGAGCTTGAGGCAAGAGTAGTTGGAAGAATCTAGCATAATTGAAGCATTGCAAAAAGTTGTCAACCAGTCACAGATTAGATATCAAAATCTACTAGTGGAGAGGACTTGCAGGTTTTGGTCTAACAAGAATCATGATTCCCAACAAGTGATATAATGGGAGAACAGCTAAATCAAGGATAGTAATAGAGGCAACCTTCTAACAAAGAAACACATCTAGGAATGGAGCTTGAAGCAAGAGCAGTTGGAAGAATATAGCATAATTGAAGCATTGCAAAAAAATTTCAACCAGTCACAGATTAGATATCAAAAATCTACTAGTGGAGATGACTTGTAGGTTTTTGGTTTAACGACAATCATGATTCCTAAATTGAAGATGTTGAACATTGTAAATCGAGATTTCCGACATTGATCTCCGCATATTTTGAATCTTGTTGAAACAAGATAAGATTTAATTGACCTATGGACCTGTTGTACTAAAATTATCTGAATATCAAAATGAAATTATGAAATTTGGTGACCTAAGCATAAAGGTGAAGTTTGATGTTTTCAGCATAAAAGTTTGCGGACCTGTGTGTACAGTGAAAATTCTTCACAATAACCATATGGATATAAGTCTCATGACTATAGTAACAGGGTTATTCTAATGAAAAGAATTTCCGGTGACAAGGCTACTCTAGGACATGACATTGTTTTGAATATTTATATATACATATACCCTTGGTTTAGTACCTGCCAAAAGAAAAGTTGGCCTGAGAAAATTCTCTGTAAAAATTTGGCTTCATCATCATTGTTGCAACAATCAGAAAGGGTGATTTGTAGAAACATCAAGGTACATTTTGCAATTTTTAAATCCTTTAACCACAATAGATTAGTCTTGTTTGAAGATCTCATTTATGAACCGTAAATATTGGAGCCATGGATGAGTAATATTTCTGTAGCAGCCCATAGTCACTGTATTGTATTATTCCAAAGGAAACAGTAAGAATTTTGGGTCTTCTTGCAATCCGCAAGTCAAAAGTAGATTGAAGTTTGGGCTTGTACAAACCCTTATGATCGTCGGCTCAGTTTGGAAGTGAGGATTCATAGTCAACAAGTTGAATTTGTTGATCTTTGCTATCACAACTTTGTAGCAAGGATTCCATATCATTTTGGCATATCATTGCACAATAATAAGGGATTCCCTCAATCACCATCACTGTAGAGCCTTTTACAAGGACACAAGGAAAAGATGGCTCATCAAAAGGACTATAGAAAGGAGAACATTGTGCAGTCTAATATAGCTCAGTAACTTAAGGATGATCATAGACATAGAAGGGAATCTTGATTTGAAGAAAGATAGTAAGAATGACAATTTTAGTGGCATCTTATCCTGATTCAGACTATAAAGACTCCTTAATTCTGACTGTGAAGACAATAAAATTCAAATTGTAGAAGCATAAAAACTTAGACTTGAACATTTGGCATATGGCTATTTGCAGCCTATTTGGAAGCATTGAAATGGAGCATCTTTAAGCATTTTTGAAAGAATTATGAAGAAGTTCTGAGACATGAAGAGGGGATAATGTGCTAGTTGATGATGAGGCAACAATCCTTCTATTTTGAGTAAAATGAAGAGCACTTCGATAGGGGGAGTCCTTGTGCACTCCTTTGCCATTGATGACAAAGGGGGAGAGAAGAAGGATATTGCCATTTACAAAAATGGGGGAGATTATTAATATAGGTTGTCATTGATGTCAATATAGCAGTGTTTGTGATGGAAAATTATTTGATACATGATTACCCATTGATGCCCATTGATCATAATGCGCAAAGTTTGATATATGATTATATGATGAGATGGAGGACCCAAGTAGATTGAACAACAATTGAATAAAAATTGAACAACATTTGAACAACAAATGATGCAGGAGGTCAATTAAACAGCAATTGAACAACAAATAATGCATGAGGTCAATTGAAAGGTAATTGAACAACAAATCACGCAGTAGATCCAGTAGAGAAACAATGATAACAGAGGAGTAAAGAAGAAAACTATCGGAAGAGTGGAAGAGTGAGGAGAAGTCATAGGAGCAATAGCTATCAGAAGAGAGGAGGTAGGAAATAACAAAATTTCTTGATCGTGGCTGAAGTCCCACACTCAATCTTAGCTATCAATCTCATAGTCAATCCTTAGATCATGGTCAACTGCAGGGGTTAAGGTCATTATTAATACATTTGCCAGTCAAAGTCCCACAAACCGTCGATGGCGATGAGCTATGGACCCCTCTGCTCCAATAGAACACACTCTATTATTATATCGCATCTGCCATACCAGAACTGCTGCATCATAAGTTATGTAATGCAAAGGAGTGTCACATTGAAAATATGCGATTGCGATATATATATATATATATATATATATATATATATATATATATATATATATGGACCCATAGGACCATTATAATATAACATAATACAACATCGCATCTGCCACATCACAAGCCTTGAAGAGATGTAGCGATGGAAAACCGTTGATTGTGATAAGGTTGTGGACCCAACGGGTTTATTAACAACTACTTAAGATTGTATCACATCTGCTCCATCAGCAGTAGTGGAATCAGTATGTTATGTGAAAACCTTTGAAAGTTGCGATTGCGGGATTAAAGGAATGACGTGGCACGTGGGATCTCCAACATGGGTATAACCTCTCTTGTCATGTGATTTCCGTGGATAATTAAATTTGTGGATGAAAGGACCTCTTTGATATAATTTTAATACGCAACAACATAAGTCGGCCTCTCTTCCAAATGAACGTGTCTTTTGAATATTGCTGAACTCAAAGAGATAGAGGAAGATGGAGATCGAGGAGTTGAAGGTCGAGAAGCCGAAAGGTCTAGTGAAAAAGGAAGCCAAAAGTTAGGCATATGAAGCATCTATAACAGAGAACAAGGAAAGTTCATTATGGTTGTACTGGAAGAAATAGAGGAAGTCGAAGGTCTACTAAACGAGGAAGAAACAAAGGAACCCGAGGGTCTAGCAAATGCAGAAGGTGCTATAGAAGCCAAAGGCTAAGCAAAGAAAGAAGCTGAAGGTCAAGCAGGACAGAAGGAAGCCGAAGGTCTAGCAAGACAAAAGTGGACGTCAAACGACCAGTAGCAGAACAAAAGTAACTCATAGGTCAAATAGGGTTGGGAGCAGAGAATAAATACCAAACATATATAGACAATACACAACGAAAGGATAGGTGTCCTTGGAGTTGTGGCTCCTAAATCTAAGGTTGGTGCCTTGACAAGGCAGGGTTGGTGCCTTGGAGGTTGGAGCCTCACAAAAAGTCCAAGTTGGTGCTTGGCAACTAGTTGAAGCCCTATATACATTGTACCTGATTTATTGTAACAATTATATCAATAAAAGCATTTATTCCTATTGTTCATTTTGTGTTTTAAATATAAATGATTTAACTGATAAAAATAATAATTGAAAAGAAATATTGATTCAACCCCCGCCCTCTCAGTATTTCCAACAATTGGTATCAAAGCTAGTACCTTCACTCAAAAGCCTAACATCTTGAAGGTTGACCATTAGAACACAAATGGCAATGCAAAGCAAGAAAGTCTCCAATCCTCGTAAAGATGTGTCTCCCTCTACCAGTGAAATAGAAGAAAATAAATTTGTGGAGGCTCCATGGTTCAATGGAAACTTTGATATATGGGAAACAAGAATGAGGAATTTCTTAAAGACTCAAGGCATTGAAATCTAGAAATTAGTGATAGTTGATAGCATGATGGATGGAGAATCCAAGGAGTACAATGCAAAAGCAATGAAGGAAATCTTGAATGGGCTACCTGATTCTATAAATAATAATTTAGGAAAATGTTCGTCAGCAAATGGTATATTGGACAAACTTCATGACCTTCACTCAAAAGGAGCATTGACCATGATCTCTAGTCAAGAAGATGATGGAAATCAAGAACAAAATCTAGAACCCATCATAGAAGCTGAAAGAGAAAATGATGACATCAAGGCTAAAGAAGAGCTAGAAGATGAAGAGAACGAAAAAGACTCTGTTGAATGTCTTCTCACTAAACTTATGGCTGTGATGGAAGAGATTATCAATTTGAAAAAGGAAAATGAGGAACTTAATAAGAAAGCACTAGCTGGTGACCAAGAACAAACAATGAAGAAATTTGACCTTATCAAGCTTCAAGTAAGAGAAAGGGATGAAGATTTTGCCAAGCTTAAGAAGGAATTTCATCAAAGTAAAATAAAGCATCATCAAGAAGTCATATCCATGAAAAACCAATTGGATAAAGCAAAGAAACGAGAAGATACCTTGTCAAGTCAACTTGAAAAAAGGCATAAGGGCTTGAACAAACTTGAAGAAGAGATTGGTCAGTACAAGGTAGAGGTCTCCTCTCTCAAATCTCAACTACAAGAAGTAAGAAAGTTAGCACAAGGAGTTGAGAAGACAATGGAAGCATTGCCAATCATAGAAGGACAGGTTGATGAAGCAGAAAAGGAGAGAAACACCATGATATTTCAACTAAAAGCAAAGGATGGAGAAATCTTCAAATTAAAATCTAACATCATCCTTCTCAAGGCCAAAACATGTAAAGCTACAAGGATCAAGGAAGAAATGGAGAGCAATTTAGCAAAGGAAAATGTAGAAATCTTCAAAATGAAGTCAGATATCATCTCCCTTAAATTAGAAGCAAATGAAGATATGCGTATTAAGGAAGAGATTAAGAAACAACTTACTAAGAAGAATAATGATTGTGAAAAATTGAAAGAAGAGATTGTTACCCTCGAACATCAAAGATGTCCATTTGATAAATTGGGTTTCGGGTATGCAGGTGAATCCTCAAGAAAGAATCATAATGCTTCAAACAAGGATATGAAGAAGTCAGAAAGAAATGTTGATGTTCCCGGTTTTAGCAAAGGTAAAGATAAGAGTCAAGGCGTTAATGAAGGAAGTCATGTTCCAAGAAGAAATGCAAATGTTGTCAATGATGTGAGAAGCAATAATTATCATCAAGGGATATCAAGGCAAAAAGGCTTCAGAAGTACATCAAGGAAATCTCCATCTCCCATGTACCAAAGTTTATTTCTTGGTTATTGTTCTTTTACAAACTTTGGACACATGGCAAAAGATTCAAGTGTGAAGATATTAGCCCCTCTTCCTTGTCCTTCCTTCACTTCCCATGGGTTAGGAAGGTCTACGCTTGACTTTGATTGTTGCAATTCAGATTCAAGAATGAAGATCTTAGCCCCTCTTCCTTGTTCTTCCTTCACTTCCCATGGGTGCATCATATGCAGAATGACCTGGACTCTTTTTGAGAATGGTGTGCTCCTTTGACCATCATTTTGATCTAAAGAGGTATTGTTGCTTAAAAGACCATATATTCTCACTACTTCATCGAAAAGTTACTGGGTATTTTTCCATCTTCTCCCATAGGAAAGAAAGAAAATATAAATATTTCAAATTAAAAAAACTGTAATCACAAAATAAATTAAAACCAATTTCTTCTTTTCTCTTTTTTTCTATTTAATAAAATATCAAATGCTTAAAAATTCTTACATCTCCTTAAAAAATCCAAGCTCACCCACTTCCATTTTTTTTTCGTGACAACTACTTGTTTAATAGACCGCTTTTTAATCTTATTCTACATTCTTTTCACTAGATAACCTTGGAACTAAATGGAAAAAAAAAGTGAGAATGAAATATTCAAAATTATTTACAAAACGTGCTAGTAAAAATTGAAATATTTAATAAACCCATCATCAAAGTAACACAAGCTTATTATAAATACACCAAAATAAAAATGAAAACATTTAAGAAATTGATCATTAAAATGTCAAAGCATGTCATAATTAAAAACAGAAGGTTATTGAAATATTCAAAATTGTTCCGATTGCCTGTAAATAAACATTGAAACAATTAATTAACTATAAATAATCATTCAAGCAATTAATAAATTTTTCATCAAAATAATTTAAATTTATTATGAATACACTGTCATCAAAGTGGCCAAAAGTTATTATAAACACACAAAAACAAATAAACATTAGCAAAACATTATCCAGATCCATGTAAACAAAGTGATGGAGTCCGGCTGTTATCTAGATCCATGCCTGTATCCTGACATAGTTATATATAACTAGGCTCTAAGATGTTATTATTATTATTCAATCTAGTGCCTACGACCTAACATCCGATGCACCAATAGCCCTCAAGCCGCTCTCGTCGCTACAATATTGGCAGTAGTCATAGTCGCCGGCGGGTTTTGTACCATCTTTCCGGCATGTTCGTGTCACGTTGGGTCGCACCATTCGCAGCACCCATACCCGCCGCACTCCGTTTAGCACTAACATCCAGGTCCGTCATCATACCTATTACCGACCCTTCCTGAGCGGTGCTACTTGCCCTAAACATGCAGACATCAAAATTTCTTACAATTAGTAGCAATTTTACAACTAGATTAATATATATATTTTTTATAGTGTAACTGGATCTCGTTCAAACAATTTTTTTTGGAAATTACATGCGTTAGAAAGAAAAAACAGCCAGCACTGATTCAGTTTACCCAATGATGGTGCCTGCGTTGCCAGCTGGTTTACAGAGTCACCATCATCAGCCGTAATAGGAGATAGTATGAAGAGGGTAAAAATGCAAACACTAATACCAGCTTTGAAACCGCCACTGATATCGACCGCAAAAAAATAGAAAAATCGAATGAGAAAGAAATGAGATGAGATGGTGAAGAGAACGAGTTGGTGTAAAACTATAAATAATTCCAAAAAGATAGAAATGATATCAGATGTTGAAGAGAACAAGCCGGGTGGAGGTATAAATAGAGAGATAGAGGCTTTGGTAAAAGAAATCACATATGCATACATATGACTTGGAACACTTCTTTTATGAACACTAATCTACCCACAAAATTATGCGCTCTAAAAGTCAACGTCTTAAACTTATGCTGTAATTTGGAGATTAGGGTTTCTAATGTTGAAATTTTACGAGATTTATCTATCAAGGGTATTTCGAGATAACTTTATGGAAATGCTTTCCTTTGGAATCCTAAAATATTTGTGGTATTCCTCCACATAGCGATACGAGTGTTAAAAAAGAAAATCATTAACTTTGAGCAGTTAATCTACAACCCTAAAGCTTTGGAAAAGCCATAAAAAATATATTTGTAGATCTTGGCTTCTTTGATAGTAGGAACACCATTGAGCATTATATCATCCATGAACTGGTATGGGTTGTTATCTTAGATTCTAGGTGAGGTTGTAACCCCTTTATCTAACCTGTGGCAATCTCTACTTTAATGATTTTGATGAGTCCCTCCATTCGTAGAACAAAGGAAAAAGGAGATAGTGGGACTCCCTACCTCATGCCTATTGTGGATGAAAAGGGTTTAGTTGGTGCCCTATTGACCAAAACCAAAAATCTAGGAGTAGTGACTACTCACATGACCCACTAGATCCATTGTTGATTAAAAACAAAATCCTGCAGTGTGCACTCCATATATTCTTAGCTCATTTTGTCATAGGCTTTTGCTATGTCCAATTGTATTACCACCCCTTGTTTTTTTGGTGATTTGAGGGATTGGATGATTTCATGAGCCTATATTACTTTTTCTAGGATTTTTCTCCCCTCCACAAACCCCACTTATTCTTTTGAGTCCAGGCTTAGCAGAAAAGCCTTCAGTCAATTTGCTATAACTTTAGAGATGATCTTATATATTACGTTATAGAGAAAAATAGGATGATATTGATATGGGAAGTTTGATTCTTTTTATTTCAGGATCAAAGTAATTAGGTTGGCATTGAAGTCCTTAAGAACATCTGTTGATCTACGAGATTCTTCCACTACTTCATATATATCTTGACCTACAACATTCCAATAGGCATGAATATATCCACAATGAAACCATTTGGACTAGGAACGTTACCGTTTGACATATATTGCACTACTTGTTCCACCTCCTCTTGAGATATGGGCCTCACAATATTGGCATTATGCTTCTCATTGATCATCCTTGGGACATTGCACAAGATTTTCTGAATTTCAATTAATCTGTCTCCTTGGGGTTCGGTTGCTATCCCTGAAAACTTCGAACTAGAATTTGGTCAAACACCTGATGTCTTTGGCAGGTGTTCCCTTCCCGTCCTTCAATTTCAATATTTTGTTATGGTTTCTATGGATTACAATGTTTTTGTGGAAGAATTTAGTATTCCTTTCTCCTTCAAGGATCCATTGAACCCTATATTTTTGTTTCCATAATTTATCCTCCTGTCTGCATCTCTCTTCCAATTCCTAGTAGAGGGAGTTCTATAGTTGTTTATTTTCATCATTATATCCCTCGTTAGCTAAAAATATTTGAATCTCCTCAATTTCATATTCTAATTACTTTTTGACTCGAAAGATTCCAAACTCATGCCTATTCAAAAATTTGATCTTACCTTTGACTTGTTTTAGTCTTTGCTGCACTTTAAACATTTTAGAGCCTCTATCTTCTCCCACTTCCTTTCATCATTATTTCATATTGTTCGCAAAGTTAGGATGATCCAACTAGAATCCCTCAAACATGAGGTGTTTGTTTGTTGGAATTCCCATATTCTTGACATCCAAAAGGATAGAAAAGTGATGAGATCCACCATAATGTAGGATATTGGCTTCTACACTGATTCCTTGGAGGATTATATCCTTTGAAGCTAAACATATATCTAGACTTGATTCCACCACATATTTTTCCCTTCTTTTTTTGTTCAAGGTATACATACCATTTGCTGCTTCTAGTTCCACCAACTTTGTTCTGGAAACTCTTTCAGTCATACTATAGTTTCCTTGTTCCTCTTTTGCTCTCGTCCAAGGTAAAGATCATGTTGAAATCTCCTACCAATATCCATTTCAAGAGTCGTATCCATTTACATATATCCTCCAAATATTTGATGAAGTTAGGCTTCCCATAAATCCATTGGGGGCCATGCACATTCATACATAGTATTGGATCACGATAACCAATAAATTGCATAACTATAGAAAGGGAGTACCTAGTGGATTCAAAGGAGATAAGTTTTACCTTCTGACGCTTCCACATGGTTAATATTCCTCTTGTAACATTCCAAGCTTCAATATCTACATATGCATATATATCCTAAAAATTCCCACCAATTATTTTTCAGATATTTGGGTGAACACATAGTCACTTGAATGAAGATGATATCTAGGTTTTCCTTTTCAATCTTCTCTTTAAGAATTTTATTTTTTTCTTGTGCTATTCAAACCTCTTATATTATATGTTAAAACTTTCATTGTAATGGAAGGGAGGAGGAGTCAGGGTTCTAGGATTTCGTCTTACCATAGTTTATCAATAAGGCATCAAACTCCTCGAGGGAAACACTATTATATTTCCTTCTTCTTTTCCTCTCAACTAGCATGGGGGTCTAGATTTTTTTTACGCTTAACACTTTGACTCCTAACCCTTTTAGTTCCCCATGTGCTCTCCTTGTTCCCCTAAGTCTCGTTTATGAATGTGTGAGGAATAGATATTGTATCCGATATATTTATCCTTTGTGGATCATTTACATTCCTTGCTCCTTCCACTGTTCTAACATATGTGGAAAATCTAATCCTTCTCATTATGCAATACCTTTATATCTATATCTTCCATCCCTACCTCAATTAGAGTCATATCCAATTCTTCATCTCACTACTGAGACTCAGTTGGGTTCCCTAGATCCCCATTCTTCACTTGGGGTTGATCTGGTTTCCCCCATATTTATGTATTGGTTGGAGGATCCTACATCAGTGTTTCATGGTCCTTTGGTTCTTCAAATTTTTCAATCTCTATTTCCTCCTATAGGGTTTCATCAGACAAGAAATCATAACAGTTCTTGGATTCCTTGTTTTCCCCCGAAAGCTTCTACTATCGTTTCCTTCTTGTCTTACCATTTGCACCCACTTTTGTGAAACCCTCAGATCCCTTGTCCCAATGAGCTCTTGGTTGCACTGACTTAAAATTGAGAAGGAATACTCTTAAGAGATTCTTGTGTTCATGGCATCATCTACATCATAAATGAATTTTCTTATAGTGAATACTCTCTCACTAGACTTCATCCTGGGATCCAGAGTTACCACATCTCCAAGAGAACACAATACATCAATTTTAACAGAGATCTTGAAATATGAAATGTATTTATGTGGTTGGATCACCACTTCTATCTTTATAAATCATACAAAAAAGTTATCGATAACTCTTAATGTTGTCTGCAACTAGTAGTATAGGAGAAAATAATATAAGCTTCTCCACACTAGAACATAGGTAAATGTTTCCTACTACGGTGTAAAATATTTCATCCAGGGTCGCATGTATAGGTCGGCTGAGGAGAGAATGTATGGTCTTCCCTAAAAAACCTTGTCTCTCTCTTGCAGGTTAGAAAATATAGTTATAAAGAATCATTTAGAACCCAAGTGGAGGTCAAATTCCCATTTGGGTTTCGAGATATACTCGATCTAGGTTTGTAATACTTTCTCATTAGGCTCAATCCCCATAATTTTTAAATGAATGCGTACGTTTTCATATGGTCTCTGATGGCTTGGGTCTGTGGATCTATGATGACTGCCCTAGCATTTATTTTTGCCTTAGGCTTTTAAGCTACATTTGGGCCTAACATTGTGGGACGCAGTCCTTGCTCTAAAATCCCTCCATCAACTACTTTTGAATTTGCACCATTTTACTCCATATCTTCCCTAAGTCTGCTCGGTTGATTCCTTATAAAATATCCCCTATTCTATCAGAAAGGGCATGAAACCCACCCTGGGTTCCCTTTCATCTATTGGAGAGGACACTGTGATAGGAGGGAGCAGAGTTCCCTCCCTTTATTACTGCCATATAGGCTCAGAACTTTATAGAATTTCGATTTCCCACATTCTCCTGCTTCACTCTAGCTCCTTGTTTCCAATATAACTATCACTTATATTTTCACAAATAAATAAAAAATACTCTCATTTATATAATATGATCTATAATATGATATTTCAAACCACTTTCGAAAATATAGACATATTTACTACTTCTCTCTCTCTCTCTCTATATATATATAGATATTTTTTTTATTTTTTTTTTACTATTATAATTTGTTTACAAATATAACTCTCTATTATATAATATGATTTATAATATTATATTATAAATCATATTTGAAAATAAACACCTTCATTTATAACCTATGTAGATCCATATTACTCCAAATTTATCAAGTGATTTTAGCTATAGATCTCTCAAGCTTCAAACTTCTTTTTTGAGTGCAAAGCATGAGATATTTGATACCTCTTGAACATTGACAAATTAGGGGTTAGGATGAAAGATCCTTATTTATTTCGGATCTATCAAGGGCTGTGAGGGATCAAATATCTCAAGGTGCAAACATTTATTTTGAGTGCAAGACTTGAGAGATTTTATTGCTTTGAGTGCTTGATAGATCGACAGTTAAGATGGATGTTGGTTGGTTTTCGTGTTGAAAAGTACTCTACATCAGAATGTTATATTTAAAAATAATGAATTAAACAATAAATAATAATAACAAAAAAAATCAATGTCCACCACAAATAAAGTCCTTCAATTTCCATCTTAATTTTCATCCACTTTATATAGAGATAAAGTAAGGGGAATTTTTTTTTTCCACAATTTTTTATAGAGTTGACAAATACCATATAGAAATCATATCATTAATATTATATGGCATATAATTTGCTCTATGTTTAATTGACATATAATAATTAGAATAAAAACCTTGTTAATGCCGAAAAAACATTTTATTTTTATCCCTAATTTAAATATTTCAATTTCTATATTAAATAACATAGTTTTATATAAATTTTACCTAATCAAAAAAAGTTTATAAACAACAGTATTTGTGTTAGAAAACATTAATTATCATCCTGCGATGTGTAATTTATATCATTCTTAACATGGATATGATACATAACATTTGAAACATATTACTAAAGGAAAAAAATATAATATGGACTATACTAACATAGCTCTTAATTTTATTTTATTTTAACTTGATTAACCTACCACCTCACAAGAATGATTTTAATTTTATTTGTTTTCGCTGACTTCATGTTCTTAAAGTTATCCCTAAGGATCTCCTCACGAAACATGGTATATGTTGTCATTTCTCAAGGTTCTCTTTACTGTAATGTCTTTACTTTTTATATAGTATTGCTGTAGTATTTCTAATATTTCCCTTCTGGTTTTGTATTCCTCTAGATACTTAGACGCCGAGACCAAACTTTCGAATTTATTTTTAAATCGTGATGCCACTTGGGCTTGTATTTTGTTTTATAATTTATTTGTGAATCGATTGTGAGGAATGCAACCATGTGTAATAATTTGAGTGAATATCATAAAAGAATATGGTTTAATTTTATTTTGGTTATCGTGTTCATCTTAAGTCTAAAAATGGTTATACTTGGTTTATTAATTTCTTCATTGTTCTAACAGTTAAAAATTACAACTTTTGGTCTTGTATCATTTTATTTTTAATTAAACAGTCTCCTATGAATATGCAATTGCTTTAAAAAATAGTTTCTCTATTATAAATTATTTCATGTACAATGGTGTTTGCTTTATTTTTCACAATTATTTATCATTTCGACAAATAGGTATAATGTTGTCATGTTCTTAATAACCCTAAAGGGTTTCGAGCTTATAAATTTCCCATCCCATTTTTTTTCATTTGTTTATTTTTTCTTTGTGCGTCACTTCGAGTTCGACTTGGTTAAAGATCTTTCATTCTATTTATGGGATACCAAAATAGAATATTTTATTATTAACTTAAGAATATTTATATGTAGCTACTACCTTTGCTAGATTCTATAGAAACAATATTGTTATTCATCTAGTAGATCCGTGGGAACATTTTTTCTTTATCTACCTAAATAGTAATGAATTAAGGATTTTTCTAAATTGACGGAAAATTTCCCATTAAGGTTTTAAATAATCTTATTCAACAATAATATATGACTACCTTACGTTACCATTATTAATTTTCAATACATGTTCACAATGAGACAAAAACATAAATACATATAGGAACCATTATAAGAACACATTTCACTTATATCTTCTTCCAATAAACTGGTGTGCCATGAAAATTATTCCTCTATAAAAGAATGCTCCACCTAATCAATGAAGACTCGTTCTTCCTACAAGAACTCCCCTCGAGCTAGATTGCCATTGAGATTAGTCTATTCTGAAAATGACCACACTAGGTCTAGCCTAGGATAATCGTTGACCATACAAAGTCAAACTTTAGGATTCTACTAGAAAACTACCTCTAGATTTCCATTTTGGATAGCATTGTGGCTCCTTCCATAAAATCCCATCTAATGGTATGGACATATATAAATTTTTTCCTCCTCTCTTGGGCCTTCTCCAACAAGGCTCCATGTTCACAAGGTTGCCTCATGTTTATTCCCCTCTCACCCTCTTGGATCCTTTTTCCCTAATTGAGATGATTTATTCTTCTAACTTTCTTTTAATTGTTTGGTATGTGAAACTCTCATTTAAATCATTTGCACTGTAATTTTCATGGATGGCCATAAATAATATTTATTAATGAAATTTAAAAAAATAAACATTTATGTTTATCACTTATTCATACCATGTCTTCAACATGGCCTATAATAAATGAAGCAAGATTAGAAAAAGTAAATTAAAACATTTACGATTAATTGTGGGGTATTACATTTTCTCCCCCACCTGGGGAGCACTAGGAGATGGCCTAAGGAAAAGGAAAGGAGAAGAGGTAGAAGGACTATAGTGGAAGGTGACAGTGGGTCTAGAGTTGTGCATAGGAAGGAGAAGGGATAGGATGGAGTAAGAGAGTTACGAGGTTGGCACTTTGAGGAGAAGAAGGAGTTTTTTATGGTGTGACAAGGGAGGATGCTAATAAGTGTCGATTCTTGTCAAGAGAAGAAGCAAAGATGGAGGGGTTAGGAGAGGCCACTAAAGGACAATCATAGTAGTTAGTGATGGAGTTTATGAAGGGATGCAGTTTGGTACACAAAAAATGGAGGAAGGAGAAGGAGAAAAACCGAGTTAACATAGTACAAAAGCTTTAGGACTGAAACTAGAAAATGAAACACTACCAACCATTGACCCACAACCCCACGCATATCCAAGAACTAGGTAGTGAGTACTCAATGCATTGATATGATTAGCATACATAGTAATTGTTGTTAATGACAAAAAATACTAGGAGTTCAAATTTGTACACAATTGGGTGGTAACTTTCTCATAGTTCAACAA